>CM022777.1:7159608-7267108 GCA_012411365.1 Ameiurus melas | reverse complement strand
TGAGTACAAACTGAATTGATTAGATTTTGTCAGCTATCCAACAATTTAATGAAAGCATGCCATTCACCGTGGGAGGAAATCACATTTAGCTAGCAGGATTTTAGACATCGGACTGTTTTGACTGCGGTTTGTTAAACTGACTCCTTACACTCCATGATCGTTGCAGAAAGCGTACAGTAAGTAAAACTAAAAAGTTAAACATTCCCACAACATTTTGGTGAAATATATTTCTGTTTTCTCAAAGCTGATGTGTGAAAGTATATTTTAAGTGGAATTTTGAGTGTGTGTGTGTGTGTGTGTGTGTGTGTGTGAGTGTGTGTGAGTGTGTCTAGAACCAGATTTGTGATCTTTTTGCCAGAACGCAGCCTCTGCAAAATGTAGTGTTTTCCTAGACTGCATCACACGTAAGGAATCTTGTCTCTAAGGCAGGCAGACGAGAAACCGAGCGCGACGAAGTGAAAGAGGAGGCAACACATGCAAATCCTATTTGTCAGCACAGCAGGGAGAAAAGTCGACTCCCTTAATCCCTAACACACCTTCACACAGCAAAGCCTGAGGAAATTAATGGGATGCTCTAGTTCTATGTGTGTTCATTTGTTTAATTATCTAGAACACATTTAGATTGTGGCTGTTTACTCATGCGGAGTGTGTGTGTGTGTGTGTGTGTGTGTGTGTGTGTGTGTGTGTGTGTGTGTGTGTGTGTGTGTGTGTGTGTTAAATAACTGCAGTCAGCAGGTGGATGGGATGGCCTTGTTTTTGTTTTGTTTTGTTTGAAAAAAAATTTTTATTAGACCTCATTAATGTATTGTTTACTGTTATTTATAATAGTGAACCTCCAAGGCTTCTGAGCTTAAACACATGACAATAGTTCTGATGACATATTACTAAAGTCAAAGCAATGAAATAGACTCCATGTTGAGCCCAATGCTCATATCGCAAAGTGTCTCAGAGCTATGTGTCTCAGTTTCCTGCAGCCTGAAACTCCTCCTTCAGGAGAAAGTGGCACTCGATTGAGGACAATAGACTGGAGGAGTGGGTAAATCCTGTCTCTCTGGCTGGCACCGAGGTGCATGTGTGTGTGGGTCAGGTCTCATCTGGGGGACAAAAGATGAAGCCATAACGAGCTGTCAGATGGAGAAATGTTCCTCTGCTGACAGGAGGATGAGGAGACGCAGTGCTGCAGTGACTCACTGATGCTCGACTGATAAATGATGAATTAGGTGACGAATATTGGGGAGAATGTGTAATAGCTGATACTGGAGACACACACACAGAGTGTGACAAGCTGACCAGCAACATGGCTGAACATGGATTCACAAAATATTCACCGGAATTCACAAGGAATTCATGTGAACGATGACTGATCATATAACCTCATGACTGTTAAAGCGCTAAATACTAAATGCTTAATATTATGGAGCGAGCAATATGATTGTTTACTTTTTTTTAAGGAATAGCACAATGGGATGTTCCGGTATAGAACATCACCACTAAACATCACCACCTGTCACCACCCTAAAGTTGATTATTTTCCAATTATAGCACACCTTGAAGTGTTTTATTCCTTTTATACTGCAGAAATTTGGCAAATATGGTTGTTTTCAACTTATTAATTAACAACATTTCACACTTTTATCTGTTTTTTTTAGTTAAAATTTTAATATTAAAATTGGAATATCCAAGAAACAAGTCATTTCCTGCTATCACTCATGTTATAGCAGCTATAACGTCATTTGCTTAACAATCTCACTTTTCCCCTCTTGAATGTAATAAAACAAAAACAAACAAAAAAAAAAAAAAAAAAAATTTTTTTTTCTTTTTTCCCCCCCCCCATTCTTCCCACCCCCCCTCCCCCTTCCTCTCAAAAAAAATCTTTTCTTTCTTTTTTTTTAAAAAAAGTGAGAGAGCCAAGAGCCAAGCTGCTTCATTGTGACTTCTTTTTTTTTTCACAATGAGCGCAGGAACCCCCTCAAGGGCTGCTGCAACATGCTCCACTCCTATAAAATGATGCACTGGCTCCCCCTTCTGGCTCCTCAGAGTCAGAGAGCGTAGACTGACTTTCCATACTGGAGGGAGAAGTCACTTTGCGAGCTCCAAAACACAGAACACGAGAGTCGGATCCGGAGGACAAAACAAGAGCAGTGCTCATCTCCGGTTCCTCCTCCAGATCCATTGGGACCCCCAGAATCCTAGCCGGCCGGCTGCCTCGACAGCGGTTGGCTCAGAGCTGTGAGGTTCTGCAACCCATCGCCGTTCGGCTGAGAAGTGAGAGAGCAGAGAACGGAGCCGCTTCATTGTGAAGCGTTCACAATGAGTGTAGTCAACCCCTTCAAGTGCTGCTGCAGCATACTCCACTCCCATATACTTCATGCAGAAAATGTGTCCATTCCTCTCTCTAATATATCTTCTTTTTTCTTTTAGAGCAGGGAGTAACATGCTGTCTGAATTCTCTCTGACTTTCTGAATATAATATATTCAATATATTCGCTGAAGTAAAACAGAAAAATAGAGGGGAAGTGAAGAGTTTTCACAATGCGAAGCTGATCACGTGGTTTACCGGCGCCGTTTTTACAGGCGCAAGCCAATAAATTGTCGTGATTTTACAGACTTCAGATACCGGTCACATGCAGAGGTGATCCCACAGTGTGAAACCCACGCACCGTTGAGTTCCCATTGAATGTCATATTACAAAGACACTGGGAAAGACAAACTCTTCTGTCCTGAAGATTCTTCCAATGCAGATGTGTGTGTGTGTGTGTGTGTGTGTGTGTGTGTGTGTGTGTGTGTGTGTGTGTGCGCGTGTGTGTTTATTCTATAGCTGAGGTTTTCCCCCATGGCCATGTATTATGAAACTAATACTTGCACATTAGTTTGGGCAATCTTGGGTTTTTAGGTTTTATGATGTTACCAAGCCATGATGAACTGCCTTGTTGTACATAAGGGATTCGTACACGGATATGAGCCGAGGAAAAATAAACGAGCAGCACTAAATGCTCCCTGAAACTTCAGGAGTTTGCCTGACAAATCCATCTTCACTAAACATGTCAAGTTTCAGAGATGCAAGCTGCTCAGTGGTTGTTTTTTTTTCTGTTTTTTTTTTTGTTGTTGTTGTTGTTGTTTCACTCTTCTGGGTATTCATGCTCAATCCCTTCATTTGTCCAGTGAAATCTGTTTTCTGAGATCTTATTCTACAATAAAACCTCACAGAATTGATTCTAACCTCCTCGGATCTTCTGCAAGATGTCTAGAACTCCAACATGAAGTACAGAAACACAACACTGAAGAAGACACTTACATTCTGTGTGTTTGTGTGTGTGGGTGTAGTGGGGGAGGTTATGGGATTAGTGTAAAGGAAGATTTAAGATGTTACTGTATAATACAATTGTCGTTGCTCTTCCTGAACTTCTGGGTGTTATTTTGTAACATTTACACCAAAATATTTATTCATCTAAGTGCTTTATACACACACACACACACACACTCATTCACTAGGGGCAAAATATCCTTACCAATCCACCTACTGGCATGTTTTTTGGGATGTGGGAGGCTAACCAGAGATTCCAAAGGAAAACCACAAATACAGGAAGACCTGAGCTTAAAGGTCTGTTTATATCCCCACCATGTATATAACATTTCAACAACCGAAACCTGCCTCATAAAAGCATAAATAGTCCTATTTTATCACCGTTCCCAGGAAAAATAAATGCAGCTAAAATTTAAGTCCAGGTCCTTCTTAGCTGTCTGCGTGCATTTGATACGTTTTTTGATCTCAGCCATTGGTCACCAGAGCTTGGGTCATTTCAGCTGGTCAGAATCAGGCTGGCTAGCTTCTGAAGTTATAAATGGAAGATTTGTGATGGTTGAAGCTCTCAAGGTGGAGAAACTCTGTGCTGTTTGAAAGTAAGAGGATTTCAGACTCCTGCATTAAACCCAACACAATGGAGGGATTTGAGTCTTCTCGAAATTTCAGTAAAATACAGTGCACCTTTGAACACACTCAGTTCTGAGTTGCTACAGTTCAGTTCAGGCTCAGAGTTGTTGGTCATTTGTAAGTATATAGTTGACGTCTCTCATTCTGAAACAGGAGTGTACGCAATGTAACTCCTGCCTTCTATTTATTCTGTGAACACTTGCTGCTGTAGATGGTAAATGTGCACTTATATAGCGCTTTTATCCAAAGCTCTTTACACTGTGTCTCATTCACCCATTCACCCACACACTCACACACCAATGGTAGCAGAGCTGCCATGCCTGTAGACGCCCTGTAGACGCCCTGTAGACGCCCTGTAGACGCTGCATACCTGGAACCCTAGCATAATCGCCAGGAAACACTTCCTGGGATAGAACTATGTAAACAACCCACGGTTTTTGGTTGCTTGGTGTTTTTGTTTGTTTTGTTTTGTCTTTATTTACTTATTGCTTTTGTTTCAATGATGCAATAAGCAAAGCATACCATGCATACATTAATAACTATTTTTAGACCAGTACAACGGTGAAAAAGAGAAAGAAAACAAAAAGAGACATAAAACAAATTTAGATAATCCCTCAGGTAAAATAGCTCGATTTTCTTATCATTCAAATTTCCCAGTGATCTTATCTAGGAAAAGAGATGTCTTTGTAGCTTTCTTTTTGTATTCGATGTTATGTAATGATTCATAAAGGAGCTCAATGTAAGTCTGTCATAAATAATCTAAGATTAGGTTTGGAGGAGGTCTTTCTTGCTTTTGTATAAATTAAATTTCCAGTGCTAGAAGCCTTATGGAGTCATCTACGGAAACCCAAACTAATGAACCCACTGTGGTCTTTGTTCTGTGCCGACTGCCTTGTTGTTTATTGGACATTCGCATCACTATTTGGATTAGAGGTTGACTGATAGTGTTTTTTTACCCATACCAATAACCAAGCTGGGCGATACCTGCTGATAACCAATTAATAAACCGATTACTGAATGAAAACAGTGTAAATATTGTTGAACTTTATAACAAAAATAAACAGTACTGTCTTTTTTAAATGAAATAAATATATAAATATTAACCCTGAAAAGGATAAGCGGTATAGAAGATGGATGGATGGATCTATGGATGGATAAATATGAATATATATTAACTGTTATTACATTTTAAAGTAAATACATGATATACATCTAAACTGAACCAAAAAGTAACATTCCAGTTAACAAATAAATGTAGAGACATCCAAAACGAATTGAAAAACACTTTGAATAACACAACAAAATTTGTCAGTGATAGTTTTTACTAAAGTCCGCGTTCGTACGGGATATGGGACAAGGGACCCTTCCCAGCCGCTCCCGTGTTCCAGAAATCAGTTATCGGTGCCGATTAATCTCCAAAACCGATCAATCAGTTGACCTCTAATTTGGATTACCCCTCTGGTCCTTTTGTGTACATGCAAACTCAAGTGGTCAATGACCATCGCTTGCATTTGGACCTTGCTACCAAATTACTTTTTTATTTTGCTTGCTACAATTTCTAATGAACCTAATTCTGCCTCTGAGTCCAATATGTTCTAAATTAAACAAATAACCACAAATAAATAACGTTGCTGCAATGTTCTAAAGCACTTGCTGTAATGACAGATTGCTGCACAAGGTTACTAGAACATTGCTCACACCACATTCCCAGTTTGACAAAAACAAAAATGATGCAAGCACTTAGAACCACATTCCTACTCAAAATTAACATGTTGCAGCAGGGTTTTAGGAGTAATTAAAACTCTCTCAGAGCACCTACAACAGGATCAAATGAATTTTTAAAAAATTAGGTCATTATGATGAGCAGCGGGAAACATTGGCAGCTCACAGCTCTGTGGTTCCTGGTTGGATCCTGAACTTAGGTTCCCCAGCTCTCCCACCTCCTAAAAACATTTCACTCAGTGGATTGGCTATATTCTAGTTGCCCTGTTTTGGACAGATGTTCCATCCAATTGTGTATTCCTGGCTCACACCCAGTGTTCATAGGATGGGCTCTGGATTCACCACAACTCTGACCAGGATTAAGCACTAATTAATACAATTCCCAGAACTGTTACATTCAAAAAAACCTTTTATAATGGTTAGTCATGACACCATATTTATGAATTAAATTGTCTAGTGTAAGGATTGTCCAATTTCTTCAATCCTCTGCATTCTTTACCTATTTCCAACCTATTACACAGCAGTTTCAGTGTTTTTTGAGTTTTTTTTTTTTTTTGTCCCTCTCAGTCTTAGACTTATTGTTCCTCTCTCACACTTTTCATGTTCTTCAACATTACCTTAATTCACCTCTTTCAGGAAGCCTTGGATGGCAAAAATAGTCCTTGACCATACAAACACCTTTAAATTCACAAAAGTAACATCACTTTAGTCTTAGCATGTGAGACGTTCATTTTCTGGAAGATTCCAATAAATTCAAGCTGAAAGTGCAGTGCTAAATCGAATCACACGTTCTCGTCTACATGTAGCCTCGTGGTAAATGACATTTCGGTCAACATCTTGTCAGAGCTGAAGACAGCAGAGGAGTGAGTGCGCATTCATTATGCGCTAATGCTAACAGCGAGAGATAATCTCCACTGTTTCCTCTCCGGGAGACATTTGGGAAAAGCAGTCAATTTAGAGACAGGTCAAAGCTCTTGACTCTCACTCTGTCATGCAAAAAGACATATGAACGCACACACACACACACACACACACACACACACATAAAGATGAAGATCTGAATTCTGGTCCGCCTGTTCATTGAGCTGTGATCTGATACAGTATGTCCTCATGAGCGTTGTATTTAGACATGAGCAATATGATGACCGGCTTTAACTGACTGTCATGATCGTTACCAAGGGTTACCAATGTCTCGCTGACAATCCACAACATTAAACATAACAATAAATGGATAAAATGTATGACTCTTTAATGAATAAATAAGTTAGCTTTTGGTAAATTGCTGTATGCTATATATAAGAGGAATAAAACCCCAGTATGTGCGCTTATAGGAAAATAATCCACTTTGGCGTAGTCCACACTGCATCCCACCGACCATTTGATTATTTTCCTTTAACAGCACGTCCCCATGTATTTTTTACTCCTTACATACGTCCAGATCTATGAATTCATACCTGCACTACACGTCCTTCTGTGTAGATCTCTGCCTCAAAACCAGAAGCAAACAATTTCTAGAGATGTTAACGTAAGAAAAAAGAGTTTTAATTCCTTGCATGTCCTCATTTAGCTTGACAAGTGCTGGAAAACTGGGCCATGTTTATCCACTCAGTCACATTTTCTGTAATTAAACCGAGTCGATACAGTATGTCTCCACTCAAACTTGATATTTAGATATTATATAGATATACTTGTGTTAATCTAAACGCTTAAAGAAACAAAGCTGGGTGAAGCCGAACACCTAACCCGGTATTTGACGTATTGATGTATGTGTTCTTGTGCGGCTCTGAAATCTTTCTAAACGAATAGATGTGAATGTACAGACAATGACAGAAATATTGGCACTGTTCAGAAAAACATTATACAGCATGATTTAAAAATCTCCACACAGCAGGATAATCGGATACTATACACAACAGGATAAATTACTTACTTGATTGTTTACTGATGGTGCCACTTGAAGTACCATTGAATTGGTTTTGGACCTCAGTTTCACATGAACAGTTGCGCTGTGGTTTCTGGGACTACGGTTGCTGCGATGGCCTTGAGAATGCGATTTCCACATGCAGTTTTGCACTCGAGTCTCCTTTAGTGACCAGTGGACTAGTTCAACAAAACAGACCTCATATTAAACCATAATGAACTTCCCTTTACTTTCACACTACCCACTGTTACCCAGATGATTACGGGTTCCCTTCTGAGTCCGGTTCCTCTCAAGGTTTCTTCCTCAAATCATCTTAGGAAGTTTTCCTCGCCACCATCGCCACCAGTTCAATAGGGATAAATGCACACACTTAAAACCTGTATCCTGTTTGTATATGTTTCTTTAAAACTGCATTTTGGACAATGTCCACTGTTAAAAGCGCTATACAAATAAAATTTAATTGAATTTACTTACTGATTCTAACACAGTTTTTTTTAAATGATAGCAATTTCATTAAAGCATATGTAATAAAAATTATTGACACCCCAAAATGATAAATTACATGGAAATAATTGTGAGAGAATTAAAAAACAAAAAATGATTAATAGATTTGCATTAAAGAAAATAGTCGATGTGCAAAAATCTAAGAATATAACAAAGATTAAAATGTGCTACAATGGTGGAAAGTCCAAGATGCTCTACAAAGATCTCCAACCTTGTAAGATGTTCCAGGAACAAGCTCCATGTCACACTTCATCCGATATTAATTATGGGAGTGCCATTAAATTTGACAAGGATGTTTTTGCCAAGAAAACCAAGTATTGTTTCTTCACTATTTACGCAGCAATCTCGTATATGAAACATAGTATTGGTTTCAAATAAAACTGTAAGCCATTGAATTGAGAAAACAATAACAAAGTTCCTGCACATGTCCTTTAATAAAACATTTCCGGTTGTGCCATTTGTAATATATATGAATATAGATATACAAATCAAAACAAAAATGATTAGCATGCAGTTAATGAATCTCCATAGAAACGAACACACACGATAAGTATAAATATAGAATTATGGTCCTTTTGCTATTGTTTTGAATGCTGTTTCCTGCAAGCCAGAAATGTCCAAGGAAGATCAGCGTCACTTCCTGTGCTCATGAATATTCGTTTGTACAACATACACTTACATTTAATCTAAGAGTGGCATTGCATGTGTTATTCTATTTTATATATTTATATTTTAGAAAGGGTGCCAATAATTCTGAAGCATGCAATTCCATTATTCCACCACTGCGTATGCTTTGAAAGATTTAATTGCATCGTGCAACAAATCATGAGAGGCACAACACAACAACAGCTTATACGGCATAATAGTCCAAATTATTCATCCGCACGCCCATAAAGACCGATTAGATTTGCAGTTGTTTGTTCAGAAGTACATTTTTATTGAGGTGCGAAGTGTGTACACTCCATTTGGTTTTTGTAAAATGAACTGCTGTATGGGAATGATTCTCACGGCACTCGGTTATCTCTCCAGTTTGGGTTATTTTAGTGTGTTAGTGCAGTAGAGATTACAGCAGGTTTTGCTGAACCGGTCTGGTGTTGAGAGAGATGGTGATGGTCAGCTGAGGGAAAGAGAGAAAGAGCTGCTCTTAGAGGTCTGCTTGTTCAGCAGAGAAAAGCTTAATGTTCTCCGCAGTTCACCTGAATGGAGATGTGATGAGTTTTGTTGTGGCAGATATTAATGAAATGTACTTTAATACCTGGTCCTGAGTGCTTAGTCTATCTCTCTCTCTCTCTCTCTCTCCCTCTCTCCCTCTCTCTCTCTCTGTCTCTCTCTCTCTCTCTGTCTCTCTCTCTCTTTCGTTCTCACTCTCTCTTTCAGGATTGTGGGGAGCGGGCGAGAGTGCAGGTGGTTGGAGCACGTCTGAGTGTTTGTAGGCTTTTTTTCAAATGCTTTCCTTTTCTTTTTTCTTCTTTAGTCTGTTGTTCGAAGGTAAGTGTTTTAGTGAGGTTAACCGTGTGTGAGCCGACTGTTGTCGGCAAAACTCGCTCCAAAATGGAGATAAATGGAGCTTTCTCCTGCCTGACCCTGAGACATGGGTGTAAATGCACGCCGGATGACTCCATACCAATCGAAGAAGTGTAAACATCAGATCAGCTTCTCGGATGAACAAAGCAGTGGTGGTTTTTCTTGCCGAAATGCAATGAAATGCTCGATAGGCTAATTGAACACGGGCTAGTGATAAAGAATGAGTATGTTCGTGTGTTTCCACTTTCCGGTGTCTCCAAGAAAATCATGTTGTCTAACGTGCCTCCATTTATTCAAAATATAACTTTAAAAAGTGTGCTCGAACTCGAGCGCTACGGAAAGTTAAAATGCTTCCTTTGGGTTTAAAAAAAACGGACGTTAAACACGTCATGCCTTTCCGCCGTTACACCTACATGATCCTAAACACACAACACGAGCTGCTCTCTCTCTCTGTTAAACTAACGCTAGAGAATAAAGATTACACCATCTTTACCAGCTCCGAACAGGTGAGATGTTTTGTGTGTGGTGAACACGGCCATGTCAGACAGACATGTCCGAGCAGACAGGAAAGCAGACAGGTAGAGACAACAACAAACCCAGTGTGTACCGAGCAGACGAGCGTGTCTACAGCTCACACAGTGTCGGTGACGAGTCCTACAACTAGAGGGAGAAACTCCCACTAACCAATCCGAGACAGGTGTCACACCTAACACTCACAACGCTGCTGAAACCCCAAGGGGTCACAGCGCTGATCCAGCTCCACAACATAACTCCAGTGTTAAAAGGAAAAAAAACGCAAAAAAGCAAGAACCTCTGCCCCTACAGCCTCTGTCCCTGTCTCAGACAGACCCTACCGGGAGTGAGGAGCACTCACAGCCTCTGTCCCTGTCTCAGACAGACCCTGCCGAGAGTGAGGAGCACTCACGGCCTCTGTCCCTGTCTCAGACAGACCCTACCGGGAGTGAGGAGCACTCGCGGCCTCTGTCCCTGTCTCAGACAGACCCTACCGGGATTGAGGAGCACTCACGGCCTCAGTCCCTGTCTCAGACAGACCCTACCGGGAGTGAGGAGCACTCACGGCCTCTGTCCCTGTCTCAGACAGACCCTACCGGGAGTGAGGAGCACTCACGGCCTCAGTCCCTGTCTCAGACAGACCCTACCGGGAGTGAGGAGCACTCACAGCCTCTGTCCCTGTCTCAGACAGACCCTACCGGGATTGAGGAGCACTCGCGGCCTCTGTCCCTGTCTCAGACAGACCCTACCGGGATTGAGGAGCACTAACCTCTTCCCCCTGCTTCTCTTTTTCCTTTCAGACAACCTACCGGGATTGAGGAGCACTCGCGGCCTCTGTCCCTGTCTCAGACAGACCCTACCGGGAGTGAGGAGCACTCGCGGCCTCTGTCCCTGTCTCAGACAGACCCTACCGGGAGTGAGGAGCACTCACGGCCTCTGTCCCTGTCTCAGACAGACCCTACCGGGATTGAGGAGCACTCGCGGCCTCTGTCCCTGTCTCAGACAGACCCTACCGGGAGTGAGGAGCTTCTTTCCTAATCTCTCACGTTTTTATCTGACATGTCACGTAGCAATGCGAAATGCCACTTTTGAAGAACTTGACCGACCAAAACACTACCGCATAAAAAATTCATGCCAAAAGTGAAAGTTATGATACAATACCAGTCCAAAAAGAAGAATTGGAATGTTAATTTAAATAAATAAAAAACATGGCCTCTCTAAACATCGGCTCAGTCAACATTAATGGATGTTGTAGTATTGCTTTCTGCGGCTATTCGAGAACCACCAATAAACGCAGTAGAAATTATACCTGGAAGGATGCAGAGAGTCGATATTGATCTACACAAACTCTCGCTTTCCCTGATTAAAATTTAGGCTCCACACATTGGCACAGAACGTGTACGTTTTCTTGATCTTTTGAATAAATCCATCTCAGATATTCCTCAAGAAAGAATAATCATTTTAGCTGCACTTTGAATCATAGTGTAGATCGAAACCGTAGTGAACCTCGTTCAGCAGAAGCACTCAGAACTGTAGTACAAAACCATAATCTAGTAGATGTGTGGAGGGAAACTCTACCCATAGACAGACAGTATACCTGGTTAAAATCCACCTCTGAGAAGATTCTTACAGCAAGACTCGACAGATTTTATACTCAAAAATTCAACAGAGGGAGATTTTATAACAGTTATATTCATCCCACTCCTCTCTCTGACCATCATTACATTTCTGTTGCTGTCACTACCACATTGAGCACTTTCCGGGCAGCATCACTGGCATTTTAACAACAGGTTATTACAGCATCACCACTTTATTCTTGGAGAGAGAGAAAGTTTCAGTATGCATCAGTAAACCAGTGGTGGGACTTTGGTAAACTTCAGATTCAGACGTTCTTGCCAACAATACACGAAAAACAGCACCGGAGAAATCAAGGAAAAGATCAACTTTCTTGAAAAAGAAATATTGAAACTGAGCAGCTCAATAAGTGAAGAGGACGAAACAAGAACAAAAGAAGTACTGGAGAAGAATAAAACTCTTCTGAAAAACTTGTATGAAGAGTGAGATCAAGGCGCCATGGTGCGAGCCAAGTTTACACAATATAATAAAATGGACTCATCCACATCTGTCTTCTTTGCACTGGAGAGAGAGATCGGACAGAAGAGGTCTCCCGGCCACTCAGGACTGCCCAGTGGACGGGACGCTACCGACAAAGATGAGAAAATTCTACGGATGTTGTCTTTATACGAGGAACTGTTCAGTGGTCGGCCATGTGATCTTGAGGTCAGTGAAGCTGCTCGGCGGCTGACGAGCGGAGGATCACCGGGGCTGGATGGACTGACCTCGGAATTATATAAAACATTCTGGTTTTTGAATGGCTCAGATGTTACACTCGGATGTATGGAGTCGGAGGTCTTGCCCCTCAGCTGGAGAGGAGCTGTGGTCAGTCTGTTGCCCAAAAAAGGAGACCATGGCAGCTTAATGAACTGGCGTCCTGTGTCTCTCCTTGTTACAGATTGTAAAATCTTTTTAAAGGCATTAACAAACCGCCTTAAAAGATTTTCAGTGGTGGTGGTCTATGAGGACCAGTCATACTCTACCCCAGAACACTCTGTGGGAACGTTTGAAAAGACATGGTGCGAAAATGGGGGTTTATTAGTTTTTTGATGACGGATGATGGTGAAATTGTTTTTCACTGCTGATTGTTTTATTACTCTAACCATTTCCTAACTTTTCATGTTGAAACATGTAGATCTATTTTTTTCTTTTTCTTTTTGCATGAGTGATTATTCTCTTTTTTTCCTAAATAATTGGTAAATAAAGAGAGTTTTAAAAGTAAAAAGAAAGTCTCTTTCTCTCTCTCTTTCTCTCTCTCTTTCTTTCTCTCTCTCTCTTTCTCTCTCTTTCTCACTCCCTCTCTCTCTCTCTCTCTCTCTCTCTCTCTTTTCTCTCCCTCCCTCCCTCTCTTTCTTTCTTTCTTTCTTTCTTTTTCTCTCTCTTTCTTTCTTTCTCTTTCTTTCTCTCTTTCTCACTCTCTCTCTCTCTCTTTATCTCTCTTTCTTGCTCTCTCACTCTCTCCTTCTCTCTCTCTCTCTCTTTCTGCTTCTGAGTGGATACAAGAGGACAAGGACTGACTTTTTTGTTCATTATTGATGGAATTTAAGATAAATGACTTGAAATGAGTAGATCTGTCCGTACAGGATTTCACTGAGTATTTATTTGTGTTTGTTGCAATCAAAAATGCTTGATTTGGTTGTGTTCTGTTCCTTCTTAAAAATTTGAAATGCAATTTGTAGAGTTTTTCGCATTATTTTGTAAAACTTCTCGAATTGGTAACATTTTCACTGGGATGCCTGTTGGCAAATGAGACCTTTTAGCTGTACTCATATTTGACGCACATGACTCAAAGGGGGCTTCGGCTGAATCTGCATTGTGATGACGTCTCATGGCGCGTTGTGACTTCTATCTTACTGTCTGGAGTCATACAAAACAGGACAAGTGGTCATTCCCTGTCATTTTATGTAATAATGTCTATTTTTTTATGGCTATACACATAAAAGTGAATTTATTTGAATCATTGACCGACATGGAAGACGTGACATAAAATCTACAAGTAAGATTTGCCCCAAAAACATCAAGTCCTCATCAATAATTAACCTGAGCTCAATTTCAGATTTCATAAGCTGTCTATAAACCATGAAATTTCATTCGGAAAGCTTTCTACTGGAAGAAAAAAAAAATTGTGTCTGTATTTGTATCTTTTCAGAACACATAACCTGTTCAATCTAAATAGTTTACACCCAATCACACACTCATCCTTGCTACAGTATACCATTTCATTTAGCTTCATTAGCTCACACAGATTCTCCGCTGCTAATCCTGACAGTGAATGACTTTCAGCCTCTCTGGCGTTCAGACAGATTGGAACACACACCATGTTCCCTGAAAGAGAGATTTATTTTTTTCTGTAACAGCTCAATCCAGCGAGCGGCCACCCTGAGAATTGATCTGCAATTACTGACAGGCTGCCTACAATTTCATGAGAAAACACTCCTCATGCTGAGTGTGTGCAAGAGAGAGAGAGAGAGGACATGGGGTTTAGAGACGGAAAGGGAGCCAGATACTGAAGGAAATTGGGACAGAAAGAGTGTAAGGGTAAGAGAAGACATCGCTGGTTAAAAAAAAAGAGATCCTTGAGCAAGACCCTTAACCCTCAGCTGCTCAGCTGTATTCTTAGTCTTAGTCATACGTCGCTTTTGGATAAACGTGTCAGCCACGTGAGGATTTGCAGTTGTTCATTCATTCATTCATTCATTTATCTTCAGTAGCAGTAGGTCAGAGTACAGATGGATCCCAGGAACACTTGGCATTATGTAGGAATACTGTACATCATAGATGACATGCCAGTGCACATACACCTGTGGGTGATTTGGCATAGCCAATCCACATACAACCATCTTTTAAAGTATGATGAGGAAACCAGAGAAACCTGGAAACCGATACCGGTAGAACATGGAGAACTCTACACGGACAGTACTCTGAGTTCAGGATCAATCCTGGTTGCTTTCCCGCACCATCACGCAGACCCTGCTGATGAAAAATAAAACTGCATGTAAAATTGGTATATATTTACAACTATTTTGATTGACATTTACAGCATTTTGCAGAAAACTTTATGCAGAGCGACTTGAAAAGAAGTGCTTTGTGTTCTCCATGGAAACTATCCTCATGCGAGTACAAATAGGTCAAGGTGTAAGAATACGTCTAAGCCAGAAGCTTTTAGAAAGGGGTTAGTGTGACCCACAAGCACAACTATATAAATAAATTAATGAAAAACTGGTTCTTTCCTTCCTTTTATAAAAATAAAGGTGTAGGTTTATGTTCATTTACGTTTTTGGTGAAGAAGTAAGTCCTCAAGATCTAAGCTGACTTAGCTTTTGGACAGAAGTTCCTTCATTTTTCGTGGTACACATGGAGGGTAAGTGCCCACGCAGCTGGGAGTCCATTTTTGGCTTTGTGGGAAGCTACAGGAAGTCCCATCGAGGTGAAACTTGAAAACATTCTGAACCAGTTGCACTTTCTGATGGAAAGATCTGCCAGGAGCGAACTACACTGGTCCAATTTCCAGATGACAAAGGACTGAGCAAGTAATATTCACGGAGATTATATAAAGGGAAAAGCTGTTGGGTAGAAGTTTATTCACTACCAAGTTCATCATGAGGGGAGAGAACAGTCGACAGGGCTTGACTGTCTGCTTCGATACAAGTAGAAAAAATTCTGTACTAGTTTACGGTACAGAATAATATTAAGTAGAATTTCTGAATTTTCACATTTGTTCACCAATAAAAAAGGTCATGATATTATAACCATGTATAATCATAATCATCTCACTATTGAGAAAGTGGCTCAGGTGGTAGAGCGGGTTGTACACTAATCGTAGGGTTGGCGGTTTGATTCCCGGCTCACGTGACTCCACATACCGAAGTGTCCTTGGGCAAGACACTAAACCCCAAGTTTCTTCCGAGTAATCCGGTTTGCTCCCCCAGTCCAAAGAAATGCGTTGTAGGCTGATTGGCATTTCCAAATTGTCCATAGTGAATGAGTGTGTTAATGTGTGTGATTGTGCCCACGGTGTCCCCCGGACCCATTCCCCGAGTTCCCTGGAATAGGCTCCAGGCTCTGCGTGACCCTGTGTAGGATAATCGGGACAGAAAATCGAAGGATTAATGGAGTTGGGAAGAGAACACATCGGGGACAAAGTGACTTAGTAGTGAGTACCTCCGGGGTTTGGGTTTGAATCCTGCCTCCACCCTGTGTGTGCAGAGCTTGCACGTTCTCCCTGCACTTCAGTGGTACTCTGGTGTCTTCCCCCAGTCCAAAGACATACGTTGTAGGCTGATTGGCATTTCCAAATTGTCTTAGTGTGTGAATGTGTGTGAGATTGTGCCCTGTGATGGGTTGGCACTCTGTCCAGGTTCCCCCACCTTGTGCCTTTGCTCTTATGGGACAGGCTCCAGGCTCCCTCTTGACCTAGAGTAGGATAAGCAGTATGGAGGATGGATGGAGAGAACCCATGCAGTGATGCCTATGATAAAGGATCATGATGTCTCATTTAGCTCTGAGCTTTGGCCCTTAGTCAGGCCTCATGGTTTACAAGTAACGGTGACACAATGTCTATGTTCTCTTTCTCTCACCGTGTGTGTGTGTGTCCAGCTTCACTAATGAGTCCCCAGCACCCATGAAAAGCCTCTGGTGAAACTCCAGAATAAATGAAAATACTTTCTCCATTTTAAAAACAGCCTCCTTAATGGCGTCTCTTTGTCTCCCCAGGCTTGTAAGGTGAAAAATCATTCAACATTAAAAGGAGACTATAATGAGAGCGATTCGTAGGTGCCGGGACTTTCGGTGCTTAGCATTTTAATAAGTAGACAATTGGCAGGGAGAATATCGATGAACTCACAGGTGACACTCAGACTCTGTGAATGATTAATTACCCAGAATGCATTAGGATGGCAGGCTTATTAGCAGGATAGGTGTGGCAGGATGTCTGTCTGTGATTATATCAATATTACTGCTCTGTTTTTTCACCGCTGTCAAATAACCAGAGCCCCAGCAATTAAGAGCGAACTAATGAGATTTCTGGAAGGTTCTGTTAAACAAAAGTTGAGTGTCATTAAGAGAGACAGCTCAGTGAGTCACTGTCATCCTGCAGGGGACATCCAGAGTAAAGGTTTATTGTGAGGCGGGCAACTAGTTCAGACGTATGAATGAAATTTGCTCGTGAATCACATTAAATATGTTTCTATTGAAATATTTGTGATGTGGAGAAGGGGAGACAGCAAATGCTGGATGCAAAGTCCCAGAAGGCATTGCAGCTACTCTATATGACAGAGTTACTCTGAGTTACGGCAGAGATTCCACTCACTAGGGAGCGATCTAGAAGATGATGGCATTGATGGCAGTACTGGCGTTATAGTTGAAACAGATGAGGTGAGAGAGCTGGACAGACCAAAGGGCTAAAGCGCTGCTGCATCACTCTCTGTAGGTGCTCAGTAAGTTTTATAGGTGATGTAAGAAACCGTTTCTATGATTTCCTATGCAGAAGTCAACTCACGTTGGGGAAAAAAGACGTATTCAGTCTCAGTAGTTCAGTAACCCTTCCCCAGATATAAAACACAAAATATGGATGCCTCTCATATACTTTGTGATTATTGTTTTATCGTATTTTCATATTGTCATTGAAGCTTTGGTTCACCCCAGAGTGAAATAAGAGACAGCATCTCTTCTCTACTCCAGTGTCTCTACGACTGCTTAGACGCCTTGATGTAAATGTAGCACGATCATATAACTGTGTGACGCCAACATTTAACACTAGAAATGCTGTTGAGGTGTGTGTCTTTGTGTGTGTGTGTGTTTGTGTGTGTGTGTGTTTGTGTGCATGATTTGTATGCATGTGTCTTGAAATAATCTAGCCACCTCTCTTTCTTTCCTTGTCTCCTCTCTCTCTCTCTCTCTCTCTCTCTGTGTGTGTGTGTGTCTGTGTCCCTCTGTCTGTCTCTCTTTTTCTTTCTCTCTCTCACTCTCACTGTCCCTCTCTCTGTCTTTCTCACTTTCTCTCTCTCTCTCTCTCTCTCTCTCTCTCTCTCTCTTGTGTAACGACAGGTGGCAACTGAAAGCTGGGCAGTTTACTGTTCATGAGCTGCTGATTAAATTAGCTATTTCATATTAATTATTTTGCACACACACACACTCTCACACACACACACACACACACACTCACACACACACACACACACACACACACACACACACACCACCAGAGCAGATGGAAAAAGAAAACTGTGACTCACTGAAATGGGTCTCTCTGTGGTCAGTAGGCACTCTGACAGCCAGTCGAGGTTCAATTAATACCAACTAACAAACGAAATAAACAGATCTAATGCATCAGCCTTTGCAATGTATCAGCCATAGTAGTGTAGTCATTTTCCTATAGTATACGCTGCTTTAATGTGGCTCTCTGTGAACTTTGGGTCCAAAAGTAACAAATCTGCAATCTGCAGGTCTGTTCGTTCATCCTGCACTCTCCAGCTCATTCTTTCTGTAGTTTTGCTTTTGTCCAAACCTGGTTCTGATGTCTGGGCTGCAGTGTCTCAGACACTCTGCTCTATACGGAGTCGGAACTGAATTTTGAATTCAATTTGGCCTTGCGATGAATGAATGAACAAATGAATTACTTAAGTACTTTATGGAAAATCTGGCTGTTCAGAAGGCAGCTGCCTTCCGTGGCACCATGTGTCTGCTTAAATCCATGTGTATACATATATATGTGTGTGTGTGTGTGTGTGTGTGTGTGTGTGTGTATATATATATATATATATATATATATATATATATATATATATATATATATATATATATATATATATATATATATATATAGGACATCCCATAATTCTGTTCAATGGAACAGAGTACTCTCAGAGTACATTGCGAGTGGTGAGAATGTTTACAAATCCCTCACATGCAATTCGATTCATTCAAATCACTTTTATTTCTATAACAGCCATTGTCACAAAGTAGCTTCATGGTAAATGTTCTGCACTTATATAGCACTTTTTTTTTTTACCTTAGCGGTTCTATTAAGCACTTTACACTGTGTCTCATTCACACAATCACACACACACACACACACACACATACACACACACACCAAGGGTGGCTGGGCTCAGGTGGTAGAGCGGGTTGTCCACTAATCGTAGGGTTGGCGGTTCGATTCCCGGTCCACGTGACTCCGCATGACTCCGAAGTGTCCTTGAGAAAGACAGTGAACCCCAAGTTGCTCCCGATGGCAAGTTAGCACCTTGCATTGGTGTGTGAGTGTGTGTGTGTGTGTGTGTGTGTGTGTGAATGGGTGAATGAGAGCCAGTGTAAAGCGCCCTGGAACTGCTAAGCTTAAAAAAGGGCTATACATAAGTGCAGACCAGTGGTAGCAGAGCTGCCATGCAAAGCGCTAGTTTGCCATCTGGAGCAACTTGGAGTTCAGTGTCTTGCCCAGGGATACTTCGGCATGTGGAGGCATTTACAGAAGTCATAATGTAGAACTCGCTCCCAGTTGAGCAAACCGGAGGTGGCAGTTGTGAGAAAAAACTCCCCGAGATGAAATGAGGAAGAAACTTTAAGAGGAACCCGACTCAAAATGGAACCCATCCTCTTCTGGGACATGCTGGATAGTGGGAATATAAATCATTACAGTATACAGGTGTAGAAGAGTAAAGACAAACAGTACTAAGTGTGTTGTAATGATGGTCAGCATGGGTCAGACTGTGTTCTGGGATAAGCACAGAACAGTGTTTATGACTTCAGCAGCAGTTCTGAGGTACAGTTCTACGCTATCCAGGCGACATTATACACTGAAGCAAGAGTGAGACGTTTACCAATGAGTCCTTTAGGGAGACATTCTTAAACATTGAATATGTCCAATTTAGATGTGAATATGTAAATCTAGGAAATAAAGAATGTTGTCTTGCTTTCATTTGCTTGAATTTGCATCTAAGTGTAGGAAAATGTTCAGGGATTTATTATGCAGGTAAAGTCAAACCTGTAGCTGTGAGGTTCAGCCTCATTTAGATCAATACAGATCCAGTCTCCCGTGACCCTGAAAAGGAGGAAGCGGTAGAAGATGGATAGATGGATGGAGATCCAGAGTCTGGCAGTGGACACGGAGAGACCTGTCTATAATCCAGACGGCGCGTGTAATAGAAAAAGCTGCGTGTAATAGAACGAGAGAAAGATATACGTGTGTCTTGAGCCAGTCTCTCTCCGCCTCAATTTCATCCTTTAATTGGCCGTCACAAACGAAACCCCTTTTTCATTCATCCAAAAACGGCTACACAGTATAAATTAAACCATCAATCATCCATCACCACTCTGTCTCGTTTTCTATCCTTTCTCTGTCCAGAACGTTAACTATAGGATGCCATCTTTTACATTTTCACACAGAGGATACATTTTGTACTTTGTTTAACAAAAACCAATTACTGTATTGTCTTGCTAAATGTATATAAACTGAATTAACCAGAAAAAAAAAACCCAACGTGGATAAAACGTTGATAAAACGTTGATAAAACGTTGAGTATCGTTCTCTGCAATCTGAGTTAGTGTGTCGTAAAGAGTTATATATTAAGAATGAGTGGTTGGATGATTTGTAGGAGTTATCACTGAGACCGGAGATGAAATAATTCCATTTTGGAACTGATACAAACTGGATCAAGGTCATGGCAAGGTCAAATGTCTGAAATAGATTTTTTCTTCGATAGCTTCTTTCCTGTTTTGAGGAATGTTTTTAGGGTATTTCAGACATTGTTAATCTCAAAGAGTATGCTTAACATATGTTTAAAGTAATTGTAGGAGATGAGTGCTTGGTCAGCTTCTCCTTCAAAACAGGTTTCCTTTACAGGAGAGACCATTGAATTAACCACTTGTTCTTCATTAACCTTTTTACCATCTTCAGGGCTGATCACAGAGCAGGAATACACTCTAGATGCAAACATATTCACACACACACTTTGTGCACGGGGCATTGTCATGCTGGAACAGGTTTGTGTCTCCTAGTTCCAGTGAAATGATTGTGATGCTGCAAGTGATGACTGGGACGTACAAAGGCATTCGACAAAGTTGTGTGCTTCCAACGTTGTGGCAACAGTTTCAGGAAGAACCATATATGGGTGTGATGGTCCGAGGTCAGAATTTTTTATTTTTATATAGTCTCATATTGAAGATGACAGCCAAGAAGAAGAAAAAAAAAAACATGATCTGATCATGATTAATGGGAATTAAAGTGCTAGTGCTGATAGTGGGGATGAGAAAACGTTTGCTCTGGTGTTATAATAATAGTGTTAACGCGTCACATGACATGATAAAGAGACTGAGTGGACGCTGTGTTAATGATAACAATTCTATTGATGATCTTGAATCACAACATGAATAGAAGATAGTGTAATCCATTTATCCCGAGTTCTGTTATGTCTAGCATCAGTCAAGTTGGGCGAGTATTTTGTAAACGCCACAGCAAACAGCAGTGAGCATGTGCATTGTGGCTCACAGAACACAGACCAGCTCCTGGCACTTCTGATGTCTGCTTCCACCTCACCATTCAGGCTCAAATCCCATTCAGCGCGCAGTTTTATGAGAGACTTGTCCTGTCCAATAAATGCCTTCAAACTCCTGTTTATATGGAAGTTGAGACTGAGAAGGTTTGGGCCTCTCATTGCAGCCAAGAAACGGCACACTTTTATAGTAGATTGGACTGATATTATAGAGAGGAATATCGGTGTGTGTGTGTGTGTGTGTGTGTGTGGAAACATTTTGGTTTGAGTTTTTAAAATATAATAGTATTGTTCAATGTATTCTAAAGGCTCTAAGAAAGTCTGTAACTCTCCAGGAATAATGTTTCTGAAATTATTTCTGGTAATGGATGTTTGCATGATGATGCTATTTATTAAATTGTTGCTCTCAACACATTTAAATGAGACTAAGGTCATTTACACACACAGTTGTTTGCTTCGAGAGTTTCATTATAATGGCAATTAATATTAATAGGAGTGAACCATTGTATATATTCTGGGATTTTATTGATTTATTTATTTGTTTATTTATTTTAGTTCTTTAGCACCTTCTCTGTATATCTTTATTTTTGTGATTTCTGCACTGGCAAAATGTGTTTCTCTTTTTTTCATCGCCATGTTTTTGAATGAGTGAATTGGATTGAATGAGGTTTGATTTATGTTCAGTGTGAAACCCAAACAAACAAACTAAAAATATCCATTTCGTACTCTACGAAGGGTCTAATAGGTGTGAAAAATACTATAATACTAACATTATGACTGGCACACTGTCCAAGGTGGCAGTGGCCTTGTGCCCGATGCTCCCTGGGATAGGCTCCAGGTTCCCCGTGACCCTGAAGGAAGGATAAGCAGTATAGAAGATGGATGGATGGATGGATGGATGGACTAACATTTTGGAAATTAGTGCTTACATTCCTACAAATATGGCATGGTGCAGCAATGTTGTAGGAACTGTGAATTTGAAATCGTGAAATGTTCCCCTGAAAACTTCATGCATTGAATGTAAAGTGAACCAAAAGTCAGAGATGGAAACTCGAGTCTGCGACTTAGACTCGAGTCGCAAAAAACTGACTCGAGACTTGACATGGACTTGAAGACAGGGACTCGTGAAAAAACACACAAAAGTCATTTTGGTTTGGCGTTCCGGATTACACCACATTTTTCTATTCATTCCTCATTCGTTCATTCCCGATCAGTATGTCCCACATCCCGCAACGTGAGATGATGTCCCGCATTCCGATTGGAAATAGAGTTTGAACGGAGTACGTGTGGAAGCAAGGGCCTGGTGGAACACCGGTCTGTGAATTCAGAAAACTGTTTGCTGTAGTTGTAGCTCAGTCAGGAGTCACACAACGGGAACATGAACATGAGTTAGGTGATTTTTTCCAGAGCAGCTGCGTTTTTATTCGTTCATCTTCAGTAAGCGCTTTATCCTGGTCAGGGTCGTGGTGAATCCGAAAACTATCCCAGGAACACTGGACACCCCAGAGTTAACCCACACATACCCAGAGACAGCAATATGGGGTTTTATGTTCTTAAGTTGGTCATTAATGTTTAATTAAGATGCAGAATCTTACAGAAATATTATACTTTTGCAGTTTGTAATGATGTCACTCAGAGTCAAGGTGTGGATTAGGACTGGAAGCGTGGGACACAACAAAACAATGGAGGAGGGGAATTATATATATATATATATATATATATATATATATATATATATATATATATATATATATATATATATATATATATATATATATATATATATTGAAAACAAAAACAGAGTGCCTCAAAGGAAAAAAGGGTACTTTTTCCTTCTAGGCTGCTGTTGTTGGATCTTTTTTGTCATGTAGCAGACAGCAGTAAACAGCATGGAATAGACAGCATACCCCAGGCCACAGCCAGCGAGTGTGACTTTTGAAAGCTGTAATATCTCTGGTTCAAGTGTTTCTTTATTTCAGGTCCCGGGTGCCGAAGTAGTGCCCTTAGTGGAGGTGGAAGTAACTTTAGCCTTGATGTGACTGACAGATCCTTTCTTCAGAGCAGACCTTTTGTCTCGCTTTTTGGAAAGATTTGACAGCTTCCTCAACATCACTAAAATAAACACACAGTACAAACGCAGTTATTCCAACAGTACAATAATGAGGCACTAGATTTAAAAAATAATAATAAACATCCATAGGTTCAGCTAGCTTAGTAGATTAAATGCCTAAATATTCCTTATTTATTATAATTATTTTTTAAGTTTTGATTACATGTTTAAATTTTCTCTATAATCTATTATTAGTCTATACTGTAGCGGGATAATGAGTTGTCCACTGGTCTTAATTACACACATGCCTGCTGGAGAAGTAACATTAGCTGACTACAGCGTGTCCCGAAAGTCTCCGTACACAGGGGTGGGTTGTGCCTCTGTCAGTGAATGTTGGTGGACGTCCACTTCTCGGTCCGTCCGCAACACTTCCGGTCTTTTTGAATTTGTTAATAAATTTGGTGAGGTGCTCGTCGTGTTTTCTGCTGAAGTCCATCGCAACCTTGTGACAGTTTCCTGATTCAGCCATGAGAATGATTTCAATACGTTCTTCATTTGTCAAAGACATTCTTAAAGGCTATCTGAATGAAATATCAAATATAAACTAAGTTTGAAAAATTTTGGAAGACAAGTGTTAATTTCCCCAATATATGGAGACTTTTGGGACAGCCAAAGGTGACTGGCTGAATGTTAGCAAGTGGGTAGCTGGCTAACATACAAGTGAGACATTGCGAAATCTGCTTCCGGAAGAGATACGAATGCAGCTATATGCTAACGCTGGCTATGTTTTTTTTTTTAAACCAAGGACGTAAAGTGGTAATACATCGGAGAAAGTTTCAGAGTGAAATTCTTTCACGTGACACGAACGTAGCACGTGGAAGAAATGAAAAGAAATGCTACTTGTGATCTCGAACCATCTAGTGTGCGCTTGCGTATCAAGCTTAAACATCCTGAATCCATATCCAGCACACAGAAGCTTCATCACCTTCTACCTCTGGATGACTTTTCCTTAAATCCCCATCATGCACTGCAGAATACTGAAGCTCTTCGCTCCCCTCGGAACCTGCGTTAAAAACAGCCCTCTCAATATTTTTTGACCGTAATTAAAAATCACTTCAAATAAGTGGTAAGACGCGCTCACGTGACACGCTCAATACGATGTAGCTTTGTCGGCCTTTCAGTAAAGTGCTGACGAGATCATCGCTGTGCTCCATCTCCATCAAGTGCATGATCTCTCCAGTTCGGTCCAGTAGGTCCACTTGCGCTATAGAAAAGACGTAAAAAGTGGTCTACTCTCCAGACACTTTCAATCGAGACTGCTATGAAGCTCTAGACACATTACTTTGTATTTTATTGCCTCCATTTCTGTATAGAGACAGTATATTAATCTTTTAACTGAGATTAGATTTATACAGGAAGAGCTTCCAAATGAGAACCTTGCGGATCCAGCTTGCACTTCTCTTTTAAACAGTTGACGAAATTTACAATCCGGCAGTTGAGGTTGAGCAGCTCAGTTCTTTTATCTGAAGGAAGGAAATAAACAAATTCATTACTTATAAATTACTTTGATAATTCATTAATCAGTTGATTTCTTCTAATTATTCATTATTAGGGGGCCCAGCACGGAATTTGCGTAGGCGCCCTATTGTTACCCTTCCTTTTCTTCTTCTTCGCCATCATCTTCCGGCTAGGCTGTCTTTGGAAGCCCATAGAACCAGCTGGTAAAAAGTTGTGAAATTTGGTACACTGATTGGAAACTAACTTTGGTCTAAGGAACAGTCTGACCAAATTTGGGCCAAGTGCCGCAAATGTTCTAGCGCCATCATCGGGTCAAATTTGGGCCTCATTTGGAAGTACGTTTCTGGTCGTAACATTTGAATCGTGCTTCCAAAATTTTAAATGCAGGCAGTGCTGGATTAATAAAACATCAAATCTTGTCATGTGATTTCTAAACTTGTCAGATGGAAATGAACATTTTCTGTGAGAAATAACTGAAATGTTATTTGTAAATAAATACAGAGACGTTATAATTGTAAAAACATGTTGTTGGAGTGTGTCCAATAACGTTCCCCTAAATAGTCTTCATTACAGTGCCTTCATTTTTAACTCCCCAAATCACCAATTTACTCCTTTGTTTGATTAATCGCATATTATTTGATTTATTTATTCGTATCATCTTATTAATTGTCATGACTGTATTTTATGGCCTTTATGACGAGATCAGCTTGAATGTAGTCCTACCACTTCTACTACTAATATCCACCCACATGCATGAGCACATCAGGGTTATAATCTAATTGTACAGACTACACAGTGATTTTTATTTGAATTTCACTTCTTTCTATACGCCACTGTTCACAACATTGAAGGGTCAGAAAATTGCTGAACAGGATCCTGAACTCACCTCCGAGTATCACAGTCGCAAACATGTCTAATGGAGTTTGATGAGAGAAACGTGACTTCTTCGAGTTGATCTCATCGCTGGAGTTCTTGTCTCCTGTTCAGATGTTCAGTAGTAAGACGAACTCACATGGTGCTAGAGTGAGAGGTTAATGTTGTTGACTACAGACTTACATAGTGACAACGGACAATAGAGGACGTCCTACAAGTGTGTACAAGTCTCTCTCTGTCTGTCTGCCTGTCTGCCTGCCTGCCTGTCTGTCTGTCTGTGTGTGCATGAGTATGTCTTTACCTTTATTTGTCGCCATGGAGTCAGTACACAGACGGACAATGTTGAGATTTTAACTGGTTTGTAAGAACAGAGATGTTTGCCTGCACAGGTGAAGTCCCTGATTATAAAAACCTTTATACAGTACTTTATACAGTATCTTGTTTCTAGTGTAAACATTTCGGTCAGCATAACTTTGTGTAATAATGTGCACCACTCTAAAACTAGACTTTGGTCTATGCAGGAAGGCAAAACCTGATTTTTGGCCCAAGGGAAGGTTTTAAAAAAATTTTGACTTTTTTTCAATTTCATAACATGTATATAAAATTAATAAAAGGGGGGCAGTAGTGGCTCAGTGGTTCGGTAGTTATAGGCTCTGGTTTAGTGATCAGAAGGTCAGGAGCTCAAGCCCCAAGGCCCTTAACCCTGATTTGTTCAGTTGTATAAATGAGATAAATGTAAGTCGCTCTGGGTAAGGGCATCTGCCAAATGCCATAAAATGTAAATGCAGGTGAAAAATGTATACCATAAATACTGTATATGTATTTATTAAGGATTCAGTCGCAGGTATAATGAACACGACCAAACTGGATTATTTACTCTGTTATTCTTTCCACCCTAAAATATGTTTGGAGGAGGAACTAAAAGTTGATGGACTGAGCATACATCGTCTAATCAATGTACAAATTATACAGAAGTGTTTTCTGTTTGCTTGTTTGTTTGTTTGTTTGTTTGTTTGTTTGTTTGAATAAAAGGATTACAACTGTTTACCATATTTGCTATACTGTACAGAGGACATGCTGCATGAACCCAGTTAATCACTGCAGGCTTGTAACAAATCATTATATTTTTATATTTATTATCATTTTAGATTGAAATGATTATATTAGAGTTAAACTATAAGATTTATACTATGAGATCTCCTTTAAGTAAGTGTAAGCCGATGATTATGGCTTACGGCTCATGGAAATCAAAAAATCGAGTTTCTCAAAATATTGAGTGATGAGGTTGGATTTTATATGCACAGGAAATATATATATATATATATATATATATATATATATATATATATATATATATATATATATATATATATATATATATACACACACACACACACACACACAACATCTCTGACCTGACCTGATGTTTGATATTTGTATAGAAGTTATTTGTATAGAAGTCTTTTGCAGTGTTGATCATCTACACCAGTGGTCACCAACCTTCTTCCGCCATCTCCAACCAAAATCTAACACACGTGTTTTAGTTGATCAAGAACTTTTATGATTATGGTTGGAGCTTAAGTCTTCAGGAAGGTAGATCTTCAGGAAGTTTTATGGTGACTCATATAAATTGCATCTCTTGGTAAGAATAAATTTATTGGTGCATTTCTTCAGCCAATTGAATCTTCAGTCACTTTGAAGATTGATTATGCCTGCAACCCCGTCTGTCTGAGTATTCAGATTCAGCGTATTTTAATGCATGGACACTATTTGCTGACCATAAACAAAAATCCTGAGGCACACTTCTTATTTTGTTTTAGTGTCATGTCAGGAAGGTAGCACTGCATCCTCATTTTCTCATGGCCGTGAGGGTGTTTAATGCGCCGCATGGCAACGCAAAGCCATAGTGATCCATGAAACTGGTCACCCAGCTGTGACCTCCACACACCGACATCCACATCAACAAGACAAAAGAGGGGGATTTTCTGGCGCATGTGAAACTCCAAGGCCCTGATTTTAGATTCTTTTTAAAAAAAAAAAAAAACACACACACACACAGACACGCATAATATATTGCAGGCACAATCTGATAAAGAGTGTGCAGTTTTTATTTAAAAATAAATGCAGCAGTTGTGTGAATGATGTCATGTCACTTTTGATGGTATGGCCCATAGAAGTGTTCTTTGTGTGCAAAGAACAGCTGCACTGTCTCAGAGACGTCCTGAAGAGTAAAACTAAAACTGAAAAACTGCTTTCAAAGTCCTTAATACAAGGTTTTATGTTTGGCCTCCACAACAGCGTATTTACTTTTAACGGTCTTAGAGTGGATTATTTTGGATTCTTATGGAACCAAGTGCAACGGCATGACCGATGGTCTTACGAAATACAAAGAATGGTATGACTAAGTGAGGCTGGGGCTGTTTTTGTTCTAGCCCAGACTGTAGATTCATTCAGCCTATCATTGACAGTCATGCCAGGTTATTACATTATATACATTATATACACTTCATGGGCGGCTGTGGTTCAGTTGGTAGAGCGGTTTGTCTACTAATCGTAGGGTTGGCGGTTCGAGTCCCGGTCCACATGACTCCGAAGTGTCCTTGGGTAAGACGCCGAACCCCGAAGTTGCCCCCGATGGCAAGTTAGCGCCTTGCATGCCAGCTCTGCTACCATTGGCGTGTGAGTGTGTGTGTGAATGGGTGAATGAGACACAGTGTAAAGCGCTTTGGATAAAACCGCTATATAAGTGAAGAATATTGACCATTACATAGAGTGACACACCCCCCTAGATTTTGGGCTTATAGATTTTTTTCGCTGACGCATTTGTAATAATGAAGACGTATTTGGAGGAGATACTAAAAGGAGATGGACAGAGTAATTTACACAAACTACACAAAAGGACACCATACTACACGTCTACGATTTGAACAAAAGGGACAACGTTCCTATTCACCATGTGTAACAACGTTGTGGTGTAAAGATGGCTCTCTGTAGTGCGCTATATATCACATACAGTAGGAAGTCATTTTGTATTTTAACCATAAATACAAAGTCAGAAGGCACCTGACCCCCATGTCAGTATGACGCCAGAATTCTCCATGCTCTGAGTCACGCAGTCCAACAATAAATAAACGGAAATCTGTCTGTGAACTCAGCGTCTCAGCAGAGGGAGGTGTAGGGGTCACTCCTTTAAATGATCAAGAAAGCAGGGAGAGCAGGATAATATGTTGCCAGAGGGATCACGTAATGTCTGAGCTCAAAAAGATGCTTTCATTAGATCTGAACAAATGTCTGAGCACAGACGCCATGCACTGACCTTCTTCGCCCGATTGCTGGACATCAGGAAAACAAGAAATCTATGAAAATAAAGAAGAGAGACATTTGTGTTCATTGGTTCTTTCCCTTGGGCCAAAACAAAAACCTTTCCTAAACTAATGTTCTCCTGAAATATGGCTCTTCTCTTTGTTTTCTTCACACAGACTGCAGCGTTCATGCAAATGCACGCGAGAGTTTCTTTCTTTTCGGGATTTACAGATTAAGGTCTCTCGTCTTCATCAGCTTATCTACATTTTAATGAGCATCATATTAGATGGAGGTGTTCAATAAGTGTCCTGTATATCGACCAGATTGAGTCATCGGTGTGTCTGATTTGATCCTTTTTCCCTGGTTTGTATTAAAGATGACAGACTGTGGGCTTGGGTAATTGGGAAAACGTTCTCCATGGCAGCTCAGAGAGGCCGTTTAGTCACTTACTGCAATTTTCCGTTTAGGAAAGCAGATAACAGTCTGGGTGCGAAACCCACACCTCCTATTACAATCAGGTAGCTGCTGCCATTAAGAGACATGACGGGTTGTCATACGTACCTTATTATTCCCAGAGAAACTCAGTGCTCTGAGCACTGTTATTCTGAGCACAGGCCAGATAATAAGCTGCATTGTGACACTGACATGGAGCAGGAACAGTCATGACTAATGTCTTTTAGTCAGGAAATAGAACTCGGTGAAACTCATAACGCGTTTGAGAACTTGTAATGAGGGTTTTTATCAGATTTGTAAAAAATGTGTCTATTTGTCATCTTGACAGAAATCGACCTTAATTATATGATCATCACTGATGGCTGGTCATAATATTGAATGGGAGGACTTTTTGAATGGGTGGACATTTTACCACCTATCAGTGAGTTAAACCATTTTTGGTTGAGAGTTACCCTGGATTAACACCGGATATGTCAAGTAAGCGACATGTAAAGTGTCACCCATTCACACCATCTGCACTTTCCGTACAACCTGGTGGCAGTACAAAGAGCTCACTTAGATTTAATCTGTTTTAGGCAACTCCAGAATTTGGTTATTAATTATGAATAAGTAAATTAACGTTTCTGGCTATTTGTTTGAGAGCAAAATTAAAAAGTTTCATCCATCATTTTCAATACCGCTTGTCCTAGAGTCTAGGCTGGAGTCTATCCCAGGGAACTCGGGGTGGACACTTGGACCAGGTCCCAACCCATCGCAGAGCACAATCTTACACACACACACACACACACACACACACACACACCCACACACACAAAACGCACAATTTAGGAATGGCAATTAGACTACAACACATGTCTTTGGACTTGGGGAGGAAACCCTTGGAGCATGGGGAGAACGTGCAAACTCCACGCACACAGCGCGGAGCCCGGGATTTGAACCCCCAACCTCAGAGGTGCGAGGCAACAGTGCTAACCACTAAGCACAATGATTTACCAGTACATAAAATTAGTAATCATGTCGAGAAATAGGCTTAAAAATGCAATGTTTTACTTATTCTAATCTTAAACCGTAGAAAATACTTCATAAAGTTGGCAATATTCAAGGGTTGTTGTTTTTTTTTGCAGTGTATCTACCAGCTGTAATTATTAGCTGTAATTAACTGACACATGAGACAGTGGGACAGTGACGAACCAGTATTTGTGTTTCTTTTGTTGTCCCATGTTGGTGTAAAATGATTATCATAGCATACAGAACAAACACTTTGCTATGCAGCTGCAGGTTACAAAACCATGAGGTATTTGCAGATTAGGGTTTTAAATAAAGTTTGTTCACAGTGTATAGAAAGTGTGCTTTTCAGATTTCGGTGGGTTTCTAATGAGTTTATGCTATACGCATGTGCACAATAAAAGTAAGTAGACTCGGAGTATATTTAAACGAGCAGCATCACGCCCAAGCTGGAATTTCACTAACTGGCTTCTGGTGTGAACTGAATTGCTTTTCAAAATGGTATTGAATGCGGCACACGACGTGTGTCTAAACACGACAACGGATGCCGAATGCAGGGTGTGACTAGCACGGGTTCTCAACGTAGCCATAAAATGATAACGCATACACACATCAGCACTCTCTTTGAAACACACGTGCTAGGTGTTTCCTAGTCCCACTGTGTTTCTTCTGTATTTGCTTGGACAGAGCTCGCTTATTCTGTTTACATCCAGTTTGAAAATCCTGTGATCGAGTAAGTTGTCCACTGTTTATTATACTTACTTGACATGGATATGGATATTCATGTTATGGATTTAGCCAGTATATCGTTCCATATTAGCTCATTAAGACACACTTCCTGTTGTGTGTGTTTTAAAGGCTCTTATTTATAGGCCTTCTAAATGAAGCATAAACTCCATAAAGATGGACTGAAATCCCACACGTCCACTTTCTATTCGTCCATCTATACAGCCTGAATCAGCCATCCAAGAGGAGCTGAAATATTAAAAATCAGGGTACTTTAAGTGAGCAAAACCCCATGACTTTCTTCCTCATTATTATTAATATTCAGAGGTTTAGCTAATCCCAGCAGTGTGGCTCTCGAATCATTTTACCCATCTCCCATGTCTAATTATCCACATTTTCCATCCAGTGCATGACCCTGAGTGGCCTCTGGGGTTTAATTAGCAGTAAAGCTCTGAGCTCTGATGGTGAGATGAGCTGAATGATGAAGCTTTCAAACGTCTGCACCAGAGCTGCTCAAATCCTCTGGTTTTTGTTTTTTTTTATTCAGAATTTATGCTTTATTCATATCACGTGTCGGCCTTGTATTTCCGGGGGTTTCAAACTCAACAAGTGTATGAAGAACTGTATTAAATCTGACTGTTGATCTGACTTTTTTAATGTCATTTAACGTAACGTAATTGAATTGAAATTTAATAAGGTGGACAGAATTTGACGTCGGTTTTTATTATCTGCCCGTTTCTATTGTACCGAGGCATTGGGGACTAAGCATGTGTGCTGTAGCCTCATGGGTTCTTCATTTGCACCACTTTCAGTCTGCAAATCAAAAATGAATTCATCAAACAGGAACAGCTTTATCGTGATAATAAAATATCCGTTTGTCCCCTGTGTGACGTTTGCTGTTTGTATAATAAAGTTTTGGTTGTATGTTGCTTGTGGCAAAGCCTTAAGGCATGGATCCAGCTTTGTGATCTGGCTAGTTTGAAGGATATGGTATTGTATAGCTTTTTCCCCTTTTGGATCCGAGTGATTGTGTTCAAATACAGCACATGGCACGTGTTCACACTAAAAACCTCTGAGTAAGAGACACTAAGCATGCACTGAAATACACTTTCTTCTCATTCGTTTGCTAATTGCTACATGCTAATTAGTTTTCTCTCTCGCTTCTCTGTGCTTCTCTTTCCGGCTGGTGTGTGTGTGATTTCTATCCATTTCAACATCCATTTAACAGGTAAGTGTGTTTTTATGGCTGTTTCATTTACAGAAATGCACTTAGGGAAGAAAGAGAGCTCGGGTTTGCCTTACAATAATCCTACGACTCGCATATACACGTTACACGTTTATTTTCGAACTTCACATTATATTTCATGTGTATTGTTGGTACAAGTGGACCTTTCATGTACACTGTAAAACCGGATAAGTTCATTTAACTCCAAAAATTTGAGGAAGCTAATTAGTTCAATTTTTTTAAGTTGATAAATCAATTTATTTAAGCCAAATACACTTAAATATAACAAAAATTTAAACTCAAACTTCTTATATTTAAGTGTATTTGTCTTAAAGATATTGATTTATCAACTTAAAAATGATGAGGTAATTAGTTTAGTCAGATTTTTTTGGAGTTAAATGAACTTATCCGTTTTTTTTTTCCAGTGCAGTGTCTTTTGTTGTTGTTGTTGTTGTTGTTTGCAATGTGTTCAGAAGTAGTTTGTTTAACAGCCAGGTAAATAAATCACCCTGCATTTAGGAGGTTTGGGTTGCCAGAAGCACTGGAATGCTGCTGAAATCATTGGAACATAATGGAGTATTGGATTTTTAAGCAGTGAAAGAGCGTTTTAGCTCAAACAGAACGTATTGACTGGAGCCATGCTGGAAGGTTTCATGAATGTTTGCTATGTCGCCCATTTGAAAACATCAAATCAGTTAATGTATTCCCTGAGAGAAAATACACAGCTTTCGGTCTCCTTTTCCCATGCCGAGTCCCTGAATTCGCTCATAAAAGCGGAATTCATTGAGAAACAGATCACAGAACAGCCGTCTCTGAGAACGATAAAAGCTTTGCGCTGATGATTTCCGACTGTACAAGTACAAGCTTTTAAAACATTTTGTGCATTTGTCATTATGATATTTTAAATACATGAAAAACATTACACCTGACAGGACCTAACGCCGAAGCTCAAATATGATACGATGCGTTTTTGCAGTAAAAAATGTAACAAATGTATGACTTGTCGATCAAGAGTCACAAAGATCTGATCAGTTAAATAGGCAGCGAATAAAAAAATAAATAAAAAAAAAAAAAAACATAATTGAACAAAGATGATTGTGTTTATAAAATGAATAGAGTGTTGCGGAAACAAAAATAAGAAAATATGTATTTTCAAATAGAAAAGCGTTTGTCCAATCGTCCAGAAATTGCCAGTTTAAATTCGACCAGCTTTCTGTGGCTAGAAAGCAAAATTTGCTCTCCTCTCTGGGTGGGAGGGGTTTACTCTTACTCTCAGTCTGAGCTGTCAATCACAGAGATAATAGCTAATCATAGGTAATCACTTCTAAACTCATGTACCGGGAAGAAATCATATAGCTCCTTCCTCCGAGCATGTTACACCACCCTGTGACACAGTATGAGCGGAAACATCCCGAGCTTGGCTTCATGGCAAATTGGGATAAAAATATACAAAATATACTTCCATTGTATTTTATTGTATTGCGCTGTAGTCTGACTGAGACATGATGTAAGAGATGTGCTGACGCCCAGAAGAGTGTCTTCCTTTAGCCAGGCACATTAAAGATTTCAGAGATTTACAGGTAGGCTCCAAGGTGTCTCTCTTGAAAAGAAGTAATAGAGCGGGTAAAACTGCACGCTTTATAAGCACACGTTACTGAGGATTAGCGGAGCCTGAATCACCAAAGTGTCACTTAGCCTATCAGTTACTGTACACCGAGCCAACGCAGCGTGAGTGGCGTGTGTTCGACCGGCTGTTGATTGATGTTACACAAAAAACGCAAAAGACATCTTCTACATGAGCCGAGCGTCTTCACTTAACACTGTGCCACTTCCTGTTAAAGTTAGACCAGATGCTAAAAGTTATGAAGATACAAACGCTTCTGAGGACGGTGGAACCACTCAGTGTTGTTGATATTGGCTACAGTTGCGTTTGTTATATCATTTGTATTCATTTGTATACAATTTGTGTATTGATATTAGTCACAATGCCTCAATAATGACATTAGTTCTGCTGCTCTGTGGCATGCCAAGTGGATGCATGCATTATTCAGCAACGCTGTACATCAAATGTGTGAGAAAACACGTGTTTTGATGAGCAGCATCTCTCAAACACTGATCCTCCAATAGCACCTGAGTGTGTGATCTGCATGGCAACATCCACTAGTAGCAGCAATGTGCAGCTTTCTGTAACTGAAAGGGTCTGACATTTAACTATATAGTCGGAATCAGGAACGGTACAGCGTTGCGGCTTCTCATGTGCAGGCAAGCGTAGTGTGGAACTGATAATAGAGTTGGTTGATAACTGAAGACAACCCAAGATTATCTGTGTATGTTCAATGCTCCAATTGGATTGGAATTTATGAGACTTTGAAATGATAGATTAGATTAATCTGAGTGGAAGGATGTATCTATCTTAATAAATACGCATCATTCGTTCCTTCATTTTCTGTAACTGCTTTATGCTGGTCAGGCTCGCAGTTGATTCTGAGCTTATAACTGGGAATGAAGCTGGAAGACACCCTAAATAGGACGGCAGTCGCATGCCGTCACGCACACACACATATTCACCCACAGAGGCACTTTAACGTAGCTAATCCACCTAATGGCATGGTTTTGTCAGGTGGGAGAAAACCGGAGAACCTGGAAGAAATGACGCAGACATAGCAAGAGCATGCAAAACACTTCGCAGAGCATAACCTGAGCTCAGAATCAAAACATATACCCTCCGGCTATGCCACAGCGAAGCTAGTCACTGGACCAACATGCTGCCCAAAGTAGCTTTACTAAAAATTCATCTCAGAGTGGTAAGGCCATAAGTTATCAGCCTTCAGCGGCTGAAGGAACAACTAGTATCTTAGTTGTTCCTTGGAATGCACTTTTTTGGGTGGAGACCTCAAATATTGTACCTAGAATCTGTGCAGAACTATCAAACTCCCAGGAGAGGAAGACCATATATATATATATATTGTGTGTGTGTTCTTGTTGTGATTCTCCTTCAGTCTTCAGACCCCAGACACACAAGGGTTAAACAAAATAAACACACTCTGGTTGCGGGTTGTGCTCACAAATCAGTGTCATGACCCAAGAGATTTTCTCCCAAACATTATTCTTTAGATTAAAACAAACATGGCAGACGACACAGTCCAACTCGGCCGTAATTGGTTATGATCGACGATCGATGGCTTCCTACTCTAGGCTACTCTAAGTGTGAATGTGTGTGAACGAAGGAATTCCACACTCCCATCATAGTATATATGTATGTTAAATATACTGTACATATTGAGATTTGAAAAATCCTCTCATGTGACCTAGCGACAGGTTACTGCTGCTGTTTTATGCATTTGCAAACGGGACTAGAACGCTTTGTCACGTGAATCACCTTGAACGTGTTTTCCACGCTTTTGATTGCACTGCAAATATCACTGATACATTTGTATATCTATTTACAGTATAACATGCAAATATTATATAATTGGCGCAGAGTGTATAATGGTATAATATGCAAATGTTCTTTTTTTTTTAATGCTTTGAAAGATTGCAGTGTGCAAAAATGCAAATTTTGCCCAATTAAAGAACTGAAATAATATTTATATTTGCATATTTAATGTTTGTATCGGTAAAAAAAAATGAAAGGCAGAGCAGCATAATTAAGGGAAATAATGCTACAGGGGTCAAACACTTCTAAGGAAAGTCATCCAGCTTGTCATGACCCTTTTAATAACCTGTTCAGCTGTTCAAGAGCCAACTGCAACACACAGATACACAACCACTCACAGCCTGGAGCAAAAGACAAATACACAAACAAACACGCCACTACATACAGCCTGGAGCAAGATGCAGGCACAAATCTCGCCAACAACACATGATCTGAATCTGTCTCGCTGTAGTAGATGTAACATGAGTATAACCCGGGAACTCTGCACTTTCACTTTCACATAGATACGGACAAAAGTCTGTGCACCTGACCATCACACATGTGCTTTTTGGACATCCTATTCCAGATTTAGTCTCTATTTACTGCTATAATAACTTCCACTCTTCTGAGAAGGCCTTCCACTAGACTTTGAAGCTGCTGTTGTGTAGAATTGCACATTCGACCACAAGAGCATTACTGAGATTGGACACTGTCAAGCGAGGAGGCTTGGCATGCAGTCAGTGCTCCAGTTCATCACAAAGGTGTTCAGTGGGGTTGAGGTCAGGGATTTGTGCAGGACACTCGAGTTCTTCCACTCCAACCTTGGCAAACCATGTCTTCATGGAGCTCACTTTGTGCACAGGTGCATTGTCATGCTGGAATAGTTTTGGGCCTCTTAGTACAATTGTGGCAACAGTTTGGGGGAAAAACCATGTATGGTGTCCACATACTTTTAGATCATGTAGTGTATATGCATGTATACATATATTAAGTAATACTTAATACAGCAATAAATGTCAAGTTTACACATAACAAGTAGACTTGCGCATTATAGATGAACTGCAGATATGATGTGTGTCATGCATTACATCAAACAACAACTGCCCTTATTAACATTTCCGTCATTGGTATTGATGACAGCATTTTGCATACCATAACAATAGTGACTGGCTGATGTAGATGAACTGTCAGTAAAGAGCTTCTTCGCACTATCCCACTCACTGTCATGTTGTTATTATACAGTTATTAGAGCTCAACAGCTATTAAGGCAGCACACACATCTAACCATGGAATTGTGTATGGATTTTGGTGCTAATTTGGATTTCTCAATAATAAACTCCAACCTAACACTTAGCGTTCAAGGCCAATGCCTCTTAAGTATGCCAGAGCTTAAGTGCTTATGCGGAAGCATCAGAAAAGACACACAAATCTTTCTTTTTTCATTTTCGAGGATAATGAATCCCGAATCTTTTAATCTGAAGATTTTGCGTGAACTTCATATGATTTTGTCCTCAGATTGCACTCTGTGTCTTTTTCTTGGAGAAGCATCCCATTCACTCAGTGTAGATGAGAGATCTATGACAAGCTCCAGGTGCCAGAAATCCGGACGTGTTGTAAAGATTGTATTTGTGGACATGATTCCATGTGCAGGGTTTTTGCTCATGAGACCTTTTGAAAATTTGAAACTGCACAGCAACTTCTAAAGTCATTCCACAGGTTTGTGACAGATTCTGACTGGGCCATTCCAAAACATTGATCTTCTTCTTTTGAAGCCATTTCTTTTGGATTTGTGCTTTGGGTCATTATTCTGATAGAAGGCGAATAGCTTCTTCATCTTCAGCTGTCTAACAGACATCTGCAGGTTTTGTGACAAAATAGATTATTATTTGGAGCTATCCATGATTCCTTCTACCTTGACTAGTCCACAGTCCCAGCTGAAGAGAAGCAGCCCCATTGCATGATGCTGCCACCACCATGCTTCACTGTGGGTATGGTAGACTTGTCTCATCAAACCATAATACTTTTTGCCACATGGTTTGTAACTTTATTGACTTTTTAACTTAAGAATTTTTTTATGAGAAGGGTCTTCCCTCTAGTCACCCCACAGCCCAGACATGTGAGGAATATGACATTGAGTTTGTTTACTTTTGACATGGTTTATGGTTTATGTCCTGTCTCCGCCCCGTATTGTCATTGGTTGTTTCCCTTACGTCATCATTGTAATCAGCTGTTTTGTGTTATCCCCTTGATTATGTGTATTATTTAAACCCTTTGTGTGTCTTTCTTCAGACGCAAAGTATACACTCAGTTACGATTGTCTCTGTCTATACCAAGCCGGTCTTTATTGTTGTTCATCTGGTTTCTGTTCTGCCTTCGACTCTGATCACCTGTCTGTCTTATCTACTCTAGTCCGTTTGCCTGATCACCTGACCTCTGCCTGTCTTCGTTTTAGTTCTTTGCCCTGCTCTTTGGATTGCGTTATTCTCATCAAAGCTGCCTTACCTGCATTTGCTTCTGTCTCAGCCTCTATTACGTAACAAAGACACTGTGGTGCCCCATTTTCTCTATTTGTTGATGATGGCCTTTAAGGTGTTCCATGGTGCATTTCATGTTTTGTAAAAAAAAATTTAATATTGTGTACCCATCTCCTGATTGACACCTACCAATGAGAACATGACTCCAGCAATCAGATTAAACCAAGATGTCCTACATATATATATATATATATATATATATGTGTGTGTGTATATATACCACAGATATCTATATCATTCTGTGTGAAAATGTCTTTATTGAACTTTAATTGTTATTAACCAGGAGACCTCAGGACTGAATTTTATTATAATAGATCTAGGAATCTTTTCCTTACCACATCCTCTTTCTCTCAGTCTTCAATCTTGATCTGGTGGGACAGAAGAGGAATGACTCTCAGTTAATCCTCCTCCTAGTGAAACCTGGCTATTGTTATGAGCTGAGTGCTGCTTTATCTGTAGCTCTGAGTGCCTTAAGTCTACGAGCTGTATAGGGCTGCCAAGGCCAGATCGAGCGCACATCACACACACACACACATCCACAATTGACAATTATTGAATTAGAGCTGAGTGAGTCAGAGCCTGGCATTCAGGTATAAGGTCGACTGGGAAGCTATGTAATTGCACACACAGACACGAACACACACATAGCAGGACACAGAGAGCTCAAAAGTAGAGCGATTCAGTTGCACAGTCTGATATTATTCTTTTGTAAAATACTATATTATACTATATCAACAGTGATCTGAGGTTTTGTCTATTTATTTATTTTTTATCATGAACTGATCATGTGAACAGAAACTGACCAATCAACTACTATTTATTCATCCAGCTTGACATATAAATGTGCTAGACATACATTAATGGTGTAAATGCATAATTTTAATAATGTTAACACACAACTCCATGTGCACCCACAATAGAAATATGCACATATAAAACGTAACCTTTTACAACATGCATGAAATAATCTATATCTATAGCTCTATCTGAGAAAAAAAAACAGGAATAAAATCCGTCAAATTGACTTGTGAATATTTTCCAGTCACCCTGTCCAGGGTGTATCCCGCCTTTATGCCCGATGCTCCCTGGGATTGGCTCCAGGTTCCCCCGCGACCCTGAAAAGGAGTAAGCGGTAGAAGATGGATGGATGGATGTTTTCCAGTCATCCAGTTTTCCCAGTCCACACTGTGTCACTGCCACTTTTTAAAGAGCTCCTTCACTCTGGGGGCAGATGCAGTCACTCGATATTGGATCAGTCTAAGCACTGATTTACCAATTAGGCTCATTAGGCTTAATAAATAAACACACGACTTCCCACCGTCCCCTCTCTGGGGATCTATGCTTCATTATCAGATGAGTAGACCGACAAATCAGCCTTTAATTAACATGCTGTAAAGATTTTACATTTCACTTTTATTTTCAAACTTCGTTATCTTATATTGCTTGAATCAGACCTACAACGGCAGATAGTGAAAATCTGTCTCAGATATTTCAACTTCAAACTATTTAAACTTACTTAGACTGCTACTGTTGTTCCTGCTAAAAGTGAAGTCTTAGGTTTTGTAGCTGTGTGTGTGTGTTCATGTGTATATACGTGAGTGTCGGGTGATGCCTTTCTTCTCTTGAGGAAACATTTCAGTCAGTGAGCTGTCACATCAAGCTCGCTTTGCACTGCTGCGTTAGACATCTTTTGAGATCAAATGCCCTCAGAGCTCTCAATCACACAGCAGAAAAATTTGGAAATATTTTATCCTTCACTCGCTTTCAAGAGACCAAAAGGAAGAAGGATGTGTTTTTGTGGTAAAAGTACCTTTCAGCTTATTTGTGGCACTGCACAGGTCCTGTGGACCTTTCTGATCCAGTTCAGCTTTGCATGAAGCTTTTTTTTTCAAAATCCCAGATGAAGCTGAACTTGCATCAGGAAATGCTCCAAAAATATGAATGCAAATATATATATATTTCAATCGTGGCTTCAAAAAGAGACATACTTTAAAGACAGTTGTGTGAGAAAGGAAACACAGTTTCCGTTGTCAATTTTATGCTTACTCTTTCCATCACGTATGAATAAGTTTCCATGGTACATAAGCTCCCCTACCAGTAGCAAGGTCTCTCGCCTCAAGTAAAGGAAGAGAACCTCAGTGTTGATTGGTATTGTAGCTGCTTCAAGACTCACCAGCAAAATCCCTGACTGTGGGTTGGAGATCCAGTTCAGATAGTGCCAAGACTGACCAACCTTGTGCTCCAACAAAGTATATTTCATATTTCAATCTATGCCTTGTATAGAAGGCTAATAACATGTCTTTAATTGGGTTCAAACCAGGTAGGATGTTCATCTCAATCATTGCATTCTAAGTATCTCCATCATCCCCAACATGAGCATTGAAGTCCTCCCAGTAGGACTATAGAAGCAGTATGATGTACAATATTAAGCACCTGCTCCAACCTTCTCCAAGAAGGCTGAGTACTCTGAAATGCTAGTTGATGTATATATTCAAAGACCAGTCAGAGTAACTTCATGAAACTCAAACTTGTTCACCGAGTAAAACTTTAACTGCAAGGAGTTCTTGGGGGAACTCAAGAGTAGGATGGAAACCATGCTCAATTTAGAGGGTTGGTACAGTAGGTTGGCTATATCTAGTCCATACCTTTCCATATCACACTAATTTAGGCATTTCCCTAGCAGAAACGATACATTCCATGTTTCTAAAGCTGGGTGTAGTGTGTCTGAGATTGTCCATCACATGCCCAATGTCCAGGCACTGACCCTTCATCTTGCAGGTGGAGATGAAGAGATGAGAAGATGCAAGATGGTTGCAAGTTGCCATTTCAGTCTGAATATGACTGAGTTACATGGTTGGCCAGGTCACCAAGGGCTCACATGTGGACACCAGCTCAAAACCTCGATTCAGTGGTTGGATTTTTGTAACCTTTAATGAGGTTATTTGGAATTACTCTCTATCTGACCTGTTCCCTCAGATCTGCTCACCAATGCTCAGAAAGTCCTGTGGTTCATTGAAGTACACAAGCATTTTCAGCATGACAAGATTGCGATCTACCAAGGGGTGAAAAAAATTCTACTTATGCAAAACTGATGTGGCTGCTCTCAATGAGAAACCCAATCATCCCCACATCACCCCTATCATCTGCTCAAGCACCTTGCATCCTGATGGCCCTAAAGTCGAGCATAAGACTAGATGTGGATTATAGGTTCAGGATATGTGACAATATGGCAATAGCAGTGTTGCAGTATCTATACAGTAAGGTCCTTTAATACGATATAATCTGTCAGTATAACTTATATTTTCCTTGGATACCATTGCAGGCTGCTTTACCAAACAGTAAAGTATATTTATAGGTTTATTTAAAGTATTTTACTGGTCTGAACACAGAATTTTACTCTAGTAATTATAGATTACTGGACATAATGTCCAAGAAGACCAAGGGGCATTGACCAGTCCATATGGCATTACCAAATATTCATGGTAATGTGAGTATAGTGAAAATGGTGACCATCTTGAACTCGTCCAGAGCTTACAACACCAAAGACTGTGGTTATCTATTCTTCGCTGTCTATATAAGCCTCCCTCCCTGCCTTTGTATGAAGAACAGTGCTGCTACAGGAGAGGTGGAGAGTCTGCCCTGCTGAAAAATCCGGCAACCACCTGCCAAATCTCAGGCCAATCATGTCAAGCTGGTAGACCCGCTTTACCAGCTGGTTAGTTATTATCCACTGATCAATACATGCTTGATATTTGGAAATGCTTTCCTGTTGTTATTTTCCTGCAAATAACTTCATGTAGCATTAGTAACAATAATTTAGAAACGGTTTCCTCTCTACCAGCACTTAGGTGCTGCCAAAGATGGTCTACCCATTTGGCCAGCTCAGCCTGTGTTTGGTCAGACCATGCTGAATCTCTCAGCAGATGAGGGTGTGACACATCTGTCTGAATTTGTACTTAATAAATAACATGTTTAAACACTTTGAGTAATATGAGGTCTAGACAGTGTATAGACTTGTTTTTCTAATAAATCATGACCACTGGACAGAAGGCAGACACTTACCGATAAAAAATTTTACCCAAACAGTGTCATCCATCTGCTGTGTTCAAAACCATCAATATTTATCCAAGTGGGAAAATATAGACAGTATGCTTAAACTCCATTGTTAAATCCCAATGCATAAATTAGCAAGCTATTTATCTTCGTATTTACTGTTTGAGTGAAACAACAGTGAGAGCAGATTGTGAGCCCACACAGCAGACCTCAGCTCCTGAACCTTCTGCTGTGCAGAAATGGCTCAACGTCTCTGAGTTCATCACTGAATATTAATAGAGGAAAACGCAACATGTTTCAGAGAACCTTCTCAACCGATTCCTGCAACTAAACTGCACCTCTGATTCACACCAACTGAGTCATGAAAGCTCTGAATCATTGCTTTCTAGAGACATGAGACACACTCCTTTAGCAAGCACACCAACACGCAATATGTCCCGCTCCGTCTGGAGGGTTCAGGGGGACTTGGGCAGCTCAAATATGCTGCAGTCTATAAATGCAACTGAGCACAGTGGGAGCACCTTGACCTGCGGAGGAAGATCCTTCTTTTTAATTTAAATATCTTTTTTTCTACAGTTCTGCATTTGTAAACACTGTGTGAACTGAGCGCAGTCTACCCTTTCAGAGTTTCTCCAGCTCTTCCCTTTGCTTATATAATGATGTCTTTATTCAGTCTGAACCATCTATCTAGTGTGAGACATCAGATTCTTAATCTATTAGAATAGATGGACATTTAACTGCTAGAAACACTGGTAGACTTGACTGGCTGCTAACGTATCCTGTTTCCACGTCAATGCTCCATTTCCAAGGCTGGTAGAAGAACTTATTATCCGTCGCACCCAGTAGGATTGGAGTTCAGCAGTGTAGATTGCCTCAACGGTGCTTGTTGGATAGAAGAGATTTTAAATTGGGAATGTCTGGCAACCGCACAGCACACTAAGCATGCTGAAGACCAGCTGACGTCTGTGAGCACCACTGCTCAAGTGAACGTTAATTGATCAGCACTGAAAAACACATATGCAGCATTTTGTTCCTTCAGGAAGAGTTGTCAGGTGGAGGTGATGGAGGAAAAATAGTAGGATGTCTGGCAGAGAGAGAAATAAATAAAAAAATTCTCTCTCTCTCTCTCTCGGTCTCACTCTCCATCTCTTTCTCTCTGGGAATGTTTTTTCTATCTTGGTGGGGACCAGGTTTTTTTTGAGATATAAGGCAGTTTCAATAAACTATTATTAATGTTTTTGTCTTCAGAACGAGGAACCAGGCTTCTAAAGAGACATTCAGGTTTTGTAATTCACTGTACTGGTGATAAATTAATCTATTTGCATAGTTGTTTTGGTGTTTATTTATGACTACTGACGAACATGAAAACTGTAAGTCCATTAAACTCCATAAGTGTAAAATCAACAATAGGAAGTTTGCCTCGTACTGTTTATGTTAATGGCTGTGGAGTCCAAGGTCTATGCAAATACAAACGCAGTCCTGTGGTGAACCATTTCTTAGTTATGTCATTTTTATGTATTAACTATGTATAAACCTGGCACCATGCTTTAATATCATATCCCTTTAATTGCTTTGAGAGTTTGGCTGGAATTCCGTCCTTTATTCTTTATTCATATAAGTGGTGGGCTGGATGTAGCTTTGCTTCTACAAAGTCTCTCACTCTCAAAGATTTATGTTATTTACACTTTGTTTTATACATCTTATTATCAATGTGGCAGTATAACACGATTAAATCATTTTTACTGATTTACAAAGAAATTGAGTAAACCAATCAGCCATGCAGATAAATGCACAACGGTTTCTGTTTGCTGATAAAAGAGTGTTTGATGCTCATTGTGTGGATGCAGTTTGAAGTACAGAGGATTTATTATCATAGGACAATGAAGTTCAAGCAGGATTAATTGCAGCTCATTTAAGCTTTCATCAGATTGGACAAGGCCCAATTTGTCCAATAATTGCAAAGTTGGTTGCTCAAGAGTTTTTAATTTTTCAATTTTTTTTCCCCCGTGATTATGTCCATGTATTGGTATTGCAAAATCACCAGGTTTTAATTGAATTATCCATCCATCTATCCATCTTCAACCGCTTACTCCTTTTCAGGGTCGCGGGGAACCTGGAGCCTATCCCAGGAAGCATCGGACACAAGGTGGGGTACACCCTGGACAGGAATATTTTTCCAAATATGGAAGTACGGGACTTCTAAACTATAGTCAATTGGACCACTTGAGATTTAATGACACTAATGATAACATCATGACTGTAGGCTGCTGGAGCCCTTTCTGGTAGTGCTTTTTTAATGCAGATAATCTTCATGCCATATACTAATGGGAGGATCAGGGGGTACTAAATTAATAACCTAAATATATGTTTAATCCATGGATAATAAATATGGATTCAATTACAATTTATGTATTGACCAAGCACTGCCAATGAATTAGCTACGCTAAAACAATATCTGTCTTAAAGCAAAAAATACAGATAGGTTCAAAATTGATAAGAAGATGGTTGTTGCATGGTTATAAGCTTTCAGAAACTGTTAGCCATATTAGCATTTTTGAGTGAAAAATTAAGCCCTGTGAGAAGTTAGATTTTGTAAAAGCATGGCTTTAAAATGGTTATTCTCATGTATTATAAAGTAAAAAAAAAAAAACTGCTGTAGAATTGGTTAACATTGTAAACACATAATTGCTTCCATCTAAAGTTGAATATATCATTGTTGCTTTTAGCACATAAAAGTATGTCATGTTAGGAATTAGATGTGTGCTGTTATTGGAAAATAATCAATAACACATTTACACACTACAGACAATTTGGAAATGCCAATCAGACTACAACGCATGTCTTCAGACTAGGGGTGGAAACTGGAATACCCGGAGGAAACCCCCGAAGCAGAGGGAAGAACATGCATACACATTGAGCGGAGGTGGGATTAAAACCCCCAACCTTAGAGGTACAAGGCAAACTTGATAAACAGTCAGGCTCCATGCCCCCACCAATGAATTGTTTTTATGTAGTTATATATATATCATGTGAAATGTCTGCAAAAAGGTGAGTTTCTGTTCCATGTAGAAGCTGTAAACCATCACTCCCTCACTATTCTCTCTTGAAATTAATAATACAAAAAATACAGTTTATCATCTGACCAGCAACAGCAACATTCAATACTCCTTGCAGAAACTCTAAAGGAACCATTGGTTGTTCCAAAGTCCTGCCATTGGAGACTCATTCCATGAATGTTAAATGTCTATGAACAGAAAACTTGTCAGTGAGAATCACTTGTTACTAGAGAGTCAATATCTTATTAGAACATTGCTGTTTTAGAAAATGAAACACTGATGGAGAATCCAACGACGCTATGGTGTAATATTCAGTAACGTAAGGTCTTTGTGAGTTTTAGAAAAATCCCTTGCTCAATTGCTGCCTCTGCAGTCTCAGAAATTTGAGTCTGAGAAGGCATTGTTTCGATAACTATAATTCTATCCCTAAGGAAACAGTTTGAGAAGCAGTAATATGATACAACATAAGTTATCAACGTACAGTAGGGGCTGTAAATTCCACAGCTCTGTCAGGCGAAATGAAATAAAGTACCTTTGGGAGTGAATCAGCTGTTTCTCATCAGAAATAGTTTCAATTCAGAGACAAGTACGAATAACTTGTCCACAAATTGCTCCATTTTCATGTTTTCGTCCAAACTACTACACCCCAAGGAGGTTTACCGTTTGGGTACATCAATAGTAGCAGGTCAGAATTCTGTTATTGATAATATTATCACATTTTCTATACCCAGGATGCTTCTGAATCTTCATATCTGAATGTCCAGCCTCTCAGGCCAACAAAAGCAGCAGGTCGAGCGTGGTGTGAAATCATTCATCTAAAAACAATCCCCACATACAGTTTCTCCCTCTGCTATTCTGGGAACGGCGTTCAGACATTCACAGATTCATCCAGATTTAATGAGCACTGCTATCATGAAAATGCAGCTTGCTCTCTCTCTCTCTCTCTCTCTCTCTCTCTCTCTCTCTGGGCTAGGTTGGATGAGATTCAGAGAGATTGAGATAAGATTTTGGGCAGGGTATTAGTGTAGAAATGAGAAGAGAGGGTTTTTATTCGTGTGATATTATACACGCACAACACACTGTATCTGTCTCAAAGACCTGCCTTAACAGCATAAGAGAGTAATATAAAAGGGCACAAGAAGTAAAGGACTAGTTTCATTTTTATTAAGAGTACTCTGAGGCAATATTCATGAGTTCTTAGCTTCATTGCTAATGCTGACTGATATATGGTTTACCTTTGAGGCACCAGCAATCCAGAAATAGTTGCATGGTATCCACATTCACTGACACAGTGCCCACATCAGGACTGAGAATGACTCAACAGCAGATATGAGAAATCAAGCCTGCTGTTCCCTTGCTCTCAGAGCGTGGTGATAAATTAGTGGCTGATCTTCAGAATGGAGGGAGTAAAGTAAAATGAAAGAAAAAGCTAATTCAGTCAGACACAAGTGACACTCTACTCAGAGACAAGTCAAGAAATGAGAGGAAACGAGGCAGGAAAAAAGAAAAGTAATACTTCAAGGTATATAAAGCCTATGAAATGATCTGTTCTCCTTTGCCTTCTCCTCCTCTGAGGTTAATGTGATACATCCAGCATTGAAAATCCTATTACACACATATACAAAGGCAAACACACACTAACTGGCTTACAGCCTACTGGTGAAGCCAAAAGTTTACTTAGACATTTCTTTTAACACATCAATCTGGGCATCTACTTTTCTCACATCAGAGGTCATTTCAAAGCAATTGAATAGAGACAACTTTAATTCACTATATCAGAATTCCAGCGGGACAAAAGATGACTGTCTCGTTAAATAGTCTGGAAGATTACAGAAAATAATCACTTCATGAAGCTTCTAGCAAATGATCGTAATTATAAGTTAATTGGGAGTGCACATTTGGCTTTTTTAAGGGCCAGTGCTTGGATGCCATTGGAAAATCCATGCAACCAGCCAAGAACTCAGAGCTCCTTATGAGCAATTTCTCACCCACTGTCATGAAAAGGTACCACAAGCATCTGTACAACCAAATTGTATGCAAATATAAAAAATATTGGGACCACATCATTCAGGAAGGAGGCACAAATGAACTCCCAGTGATGGACAGACTTTAACAAGTGAACGTGGGAAAGAGTTGAAGGTAACACGTATCAAAGTATGTACATCCAACATTAAGAGAGTGATACATCACCATGACCAGTCAAGAAAATGCCCAGACCAGTATTTTAAAAAAAAGCCAGACTGAGGTTTTCAGTGAAGTTTTCACTTGAACAAAGACCTAGCCAGTGTTCTCTGGTCAGATGAAAGAAAAAATGCACAGATTGGACACTAGGATCAGAGATAAGTATGCCTGAAATTGGGTGAGGCTGTTAATCTAAAGAACACCGTCTTTCTACCATCTCTGAAGCATGCGGGTGGTAGCATTATGTTGTAGGGGTGTTTTACTGGAAATAGGAATGGTGGAATTGTGCACTTCAGGAAATACATGTCATCATGAGGAAGGATAATTATCTAGAAAAACTGAATCAACTGTTCAGGACATCAGCCAGAAAGTTCATATTTGGTCACAACCTGGTTTTACAGCAGGACAATGATCCTAAGCAGATAAATCTGCATACACAAACATCATTGGATAATAAACATGTACTAGCATACTTAAGGTGGTCGTTATTCATTCGTGAATTCATCACACTCACGGCGTAGTTAAGGTTAATTTGTGATTAGTACATGCCTTAACTCATCCTTAGATCATATTTAAGTGAGTATAAATTCTGGTAGTAGTTCATGATTATTCATCTATTGTTACTGTAAAGTGCTACCATTATTTTTCATGCATTCACATATTATTCATATGATGTTACATGGGACATTTTTCACACTAATATTTGATAGCATATTACTCACGTAATGTGAAGAACATACTTTATGATCCTGTGTGGAATGTATGGGATGTTTCCATAAGGGATTAATATTGTCAATATTCTTATCTAAGAGTTATTTGTAATTTTAAAACATTGGCAGTATTTTGGCGTGCTGTACTTAGAGAGCATTACAAGCGAGCATTTTCCATCTTCCATATTCGGTGGTCTTTGTAACATAGACATTTTTTGCCCCGCTACCCTCACACACAATTAGCTGAAGGTCAAGGCTTTTACTTTTACTAGAGATCGATACGCAGCAGGCAGCGGCGTGTGGATAGGAACTGTTATTTGTGGCATGAAAGAACGTTCACGTTCTGTTTTCTCTCTTTTTCACAGTGTCTCGTTCCTAGAGGACAGGAAAATGAGAAGGCCTAGTACAGTGAGGGAAAGAAGTATTTGATCCTCTGCTGATTTTGTACGTTTGCCCACTGACAAAGAAATGATCAGTCTATAATTTTAATGGTAGGTTTATTTGAACAGTGAGAGACAGAATAACAAGAAAAAAATCCAGAAAAACACATGTCAAAAATGTTATAAATTGATTTGCATTTTAATGAGGGAAATAAGTATTTGACCCCCTCTCAATCAGAAAGATTTCTGGCTCCCAGGTGTCTTTTATACAGGTACCGAGCTGAGATTAGGAGCACACTCTTAAAGGGAGTTCTCCTAATATCAGCTTGTTAGCTGTATAAAAGACACCTGTCCACAGAAGCAACCAATCAATCAGATTCCAAACTCTCTCCACCATGGCCAAGACCAAAGAACTCTCCAAGGATGTCAGGGACAATATTGTAGACCTACACAAGTCTGGAATGAGCTACAAGACCATTGCCAAGCAGCTTGGTGAGAAGGTGGCAACAGTTGGTGCGATTATTCGCAAATGGAAGAAACAAAAAAGAACTGTCAATCTCCCTCGGCCTGGGGCTCCATGCAAGATCTCACCTCGTGGAGTTGCAATGAGGATCTTGTCAATGATCTCAAGGCAGCTGGGACCATAGCCACCAAGAAAACAATTGGTAACACACTACGCCGTGACCGAAAGAACAAGATCGCGGGTGCAAGCGGCCGAAATGGGTTTTCTCAGGAGGGTGGCTGGCCTCTCCCTTAGAGATAGGGTGAGAAGCTCGGCTATCCGAGAGGAACTCAGAGTAGAGCCGCTGCTCCTTTGCGTTGAAAGGAGCCAGTTGAGGTGGGTCGGGCACCTGGTAAGGATGCCCCCGGGGCGTCTCCCTAGGGAGGTGTTCCAGGCACGTCCAGCTGGGAGGAGACCTCGGGGAAGACCCAGGACTAGGTGGAGAGATTATATTTCCACACTGGCCTGGGAACGCCTCGGGATCCCCCAGTCAGAGCTGGTAAATGTGGCTCAGGAAAGGGAAGTTTGGGGTCTCTTGCTGGAGCTGCTACCCCCGCGACCCGATTACGGATAAGCGGTTGAAGATGGATGGATGGACTACGCCGTGAATGACTGAAATCCTGCAGCGCCTGCAAGGTCCCCCTGCTCAAGAAAGCACATATACATGCTCGTCTGAAGTTTGCTAATGAACATCTGAATGATTCAGAGGAGAACTGGGTGAAAGTGTTGTGGTCAGATGAGACCAAAATGGAGCTCTTTGGCATCAACTCAACTCGCCGTGTTTGGAGGAGGAGGAATGCTGCCTATGATCCCAAGAACACCATCAACACCGTCAAACATGGAGGTGGAAACATTATGCTTTGGGGGTGTTTTTCTGCTAAGGGGACAGGACAACTTCACCGCATCAAAGGGACGATTGACGGGGCCATGTACCGTCAAATCTTGGGTGAGAACCTCCTTCCCTCAGACAGGGCATTGAAAATTAAAAGTAATTACTAAGTCATTACCAAGTACTAAGTCATGTTTTGCAGAGGGGTCAAATACTTATTTCCCTCATTAAAATGCAAATCAATTTATAACATTTTAGACGTGTGTTTTTCTGGATTTTTTCTTGTTATTCTGTCTCTCACTGTTCAAATAAATCTACCATTAAAATTATAGACTGATCATTTCTCTGTCAGTGGGCAAACGTACAAAATCAGCAGGGGATCAAATACTTTTTTCCCTCACTGTATGTGGACTCATCTAGTGTCTCTGAATACTGTACATGAATGAGTCACGGCTCCAATGCAAAGGAGAAATTGTCATTTTAACCTCACAGAGAATAGAAGAATAAATAGTCAATTAGTCACATGTGAAATCAGATGGCTTACTGGGAGTGCAGAGATGATTAATGGTGAGTAGACAGGTGACTAATTATTATCAACTGTAAAAATTCCCTGGAAAGCTTTCTTCTGGGAATGAATTGTTTTTTTTTATACCATGTTCTCGAGAAAATACTTCTTTTTCAGGGTTTTTTTAACTGTGTAAAGTAGAAAAAATCCTTCAGGCCTGTCCTGGGGGTGTACAATGAAGAAATAATTTCACCAACAGTAATGAAGAAGAAAATGAATTATACATTCATCCCCTGAGCGTGAATAATATTTCTCTCATCAACAGGATTAAGAAGCGTAAAATGAAAAAGATGAGCGCAAGAGGTGCAGAAAGACTTTTAAGCAGAAGTCACCTGTCACGGTGTTCCTCATTAATTAGTCAGGTTGAGGAGGAAAACCCACAATGAATGCCACCAAGAAAGATGTATAAAGAGAGAAGCAGTGATTACTAATGAACTCTCTCCTTTATTCTCAAGAAAAAGAAAAAAGAACTTGCTTTGCTTAACTGATCTCCATATGAGCACGAGCTCTCATTCTCTCTCATTCTCTCTCATTCTCTCTCTCTTTCTCTCTCTCTCACTCTCTCTCTCTCTCTTTCTCTCTCTCACATTTGAATTTTTCTTTATCAATGTCTCATTCATTCTTTACCTTTCTCATTGGATCTAAAAGGAAGTGCCATGGATTCTTAACAGATTAGGCACATCTATTTTGAAGAGAATAATCACCTACTTCTCTGTCCATTCATTTTTAAACATTCTGTTTGTGTTGTTTTTGAAACATGCTGTCAGTTAATCAGACCAGAGAGAGTAAATAAAATGAAAAATCTATGAAAGCCTGTGAAACCACTTGTCTGTCAGACTTAATGTCTGACCTGATGATCTACCTGTAGCTAAATAATTTACATAACTGCATGTGATTGGATAAACTACAACAGGAGATCTGAAAAAAAAAGAAAATAAATTTGAGCATGCTTAATAAACTACAGTTGCTGGCCTAATTTTTTTAAATAACTTTTTCGCTTTGCTACAATCCGTTTTTAATTGATGAACTAAGTGATGAACTAATGAACTTTTCTTGGGTCATTACATTGAAATATATTGGTGGCTCTGCATCTGCATCATGGTCCACCAGTGGATGGTTCTAAAGGAACCCTTAGTGATTCTACAGTATATCAAACCTGACAAAAGAGGGTTTCCATTTCAGAAATGCCTCCAAGTAGAACCCCTTTAGAAAAACGCTTGAGGAACCCGTTTTGTTTTTGTTTTTTTTCTTTATTATTACAAAAGTGACTAAGGAACTTATGGGGGCGTTGAGTGAACACAACGTATTGTTGCACTGCACAAATTCACAAATTCGACACTCATTCATTCACCTCTGCTGAACTGGACATGGCTGTCCCACTGTCCAATCACATCCTTGCTTTAAAAACAGGTTATGTATACACACCCTCAAACACACATGCTCTGTAACTGTGGGAGTTTTAATGGCACTATTTCTCACGTGGAGAGAATGTGAGGGCCTGAGAGGGATAAACGATGGAGGTAAAAATGACACAGCGGGGACGAATTGGAAAGGTGGAGAAGGTCAGGATGGCCAACTCTGCTAATGGCCGCCTCTGGGAAACGCAAGAAATTAAATTCCTGGCAACACACGGAGAAAAGCAGTTAAAAGAACGAAATAGGATTTTTTTAAAGAGGTGGTGTTAGAGCTGTCCATGTGCTTGGAGGCTACTTCAATGTAATTTGTATGAAATACAGGTCTAGGTTTTAAATATAGGTAAGGACATTATGGTAATCCTCTGACAGCAGTCTATGTTATGGGATGTAATGGATCAGCGGTTGGTTTCTGGCTGCTCTGTTTTGTTCTTAATACAGTTGAGCTGAACTTGCATGTCTGCCTTTTGTTTTATGCTTATACTGCTGTATAAACATGGTGTCAGAAGATGCCTAGCGCGTTCGTCCTTAAGTTTACGCTGTAACAGTTGATACCGACCATCTCTTCGATTATGGACGCTGATAATGCTGCAGCAGCGTCTCGCCCATCTAGCAGCGTACCAGCCCATACCTCTGCTATCACCAGTGAGCATGAATGGAAACTGGAGCACTAACTGGGACGTAGTTTGAGGATTATGCGCTGGTCACGGGCCTGGCTGAAAAGACCAGGGAGGTCCAACCTACCATTAAGAAGAACTGTGATAGGATCTGAATGCAGACATGTTTACCAGCACAATTTGAATCTCACAGCAGCAGAACAGGGAGACGTTAAAACCATCCTAGATATGTTGGAAGTGTACTTCAAGCCTGCCAGAAATGTCATTTATGAGAGGTATGTGTTCGGCTGTTGTAAACAAGAGAAAGGGCAATCCATAGACAATTTTGTGACCAGTTTCAGAGAATAAGCAGAAACTTAGATGGAAGGAGGAAATTATTCATGACAAAATCATACTTGGCATGATGAAGGCACCAGACGCAGGTTGTTAAGTGAAAAAAATGTACAGCCATTGAGATGCATATGAGAGCGATACATGCGGCATGCATGCCTTCAGTTCACGTTGTTGCTAGGAAACCATTCAAGCCTAACCCACGGAAGCAGAGTAATTCACTAAGACTCTTAGACACAAGCAAGAAAAGACATGCTGATACTGTGGTAAAGTGCATTCAAGAAGCAGGCATAATTGTCCAGCATACGGCAAAAGATGCAGACTCAGTGGAACTGACAATCACTTCACTAAAGTGTGCCTTAAAAGCAAAAGCAGCCCTACAGAGCGGAAGCTTCACTGCATTGAAGATTCCAAGGAGGAGTCGATTGGGGACAGTGATGATAACATTTACACAGTTGAGTCCGTTAGCACAGTGCACATGAAAGGGAAGAAGTGGTTTGTTTCCCTGCGATTACATGGCAAGTCACTGCATTGTCAATTTGATTCAGGGGCAACATGCAATGTGATGAGCTACAAGGACAAAGTAAAGGTGGCACCACACCATACCACTTCAGTAACGTCAAACCACGGCTGTACTCGGTGAGTCGCTGGACTCCATGGGTGGTTTTTATATAGAACGTATAGGAGAGAGATACCAACTTTCATTTGAGATAGTAGAGACAAGTCAAAGGCCACTTCTCTCAGGCTCTACTTGTAAGCATCTAGGCCTGATGAATACATCCCAGATGACGTGCTCAAAATGGAACGTGAACAGTCTGAGCCTCTGACTAAGGAACAGTTAATTGACAAATACAGTGATGTGTTCAACTTGCCTGGTGAGATCCACGATGAGCTGGATCCCAGTGTTACAGTGTGACCCCCTGAATGTTCCAATCACTATGAAAGCAGACCAACTGGATGCGTATCAGGCAGAGGGTCACATTACAGATGTTACAAAGCCAACAGATTGGATCAGCAATATGGTGATAGTAAAAAAAAAAAAAAACAACTACGATTTGCTTGGAACAAAGCTCTGTAATGCTCTCATTATATAATGCCAAATCTGGGGGATGTGTTATATAAACTGCCTAAAGTAAGGATCTTCACCTTGGTTGATGTTAAACATGCATTCTTACAGTGCAATCTGGACCAAGAGAGCAGCTTCATGACCACATTCTGGACCCCATGGGGCAGGAAACGCTTCTAAAGCTCCCATTTTGTGTCTCAATGGCACCTGAGGTGTATCAGCAAAAAAGCATGAACTGTTAACAGGTCTAACAGGGATTAAGCCCCTTGCAGATGATATTCTTGTAGTTGGCTGCTTGACACAGACCAGCAAGCTGAAAATGATCATGATTTCAAGCTTTAGGCCCTGCTGGAGCATTGCAGAGAGGTCAAGCTATGACTTAGCTTAAAAAATTTGCAATTCAAGGTCACCGAAGTGAAGTTCCACGAAGCATCCTTTCATCCAACTGGCTTGAAGCCCAACCCAGAGAAGGTGAGGGTTATCGTGGACATGCCTAAAACTATGGAGGCCTAAGGTGTACAGTGTCTCATCGGCGTTGCTCATTATTTCGACAAGTTCATGCCCCATTTGTCGACTGTTTGCGAGCCACTGTGGTGCTTGCTTGACAAAAAACACCCCTTGGCACTGGCTACCCAAACATGACGATGCAGTTATATTCTTTATATTCAGCAAACCACTTCTCAGTGCACCCAAGCAGCTTCAAAGCATGCTCATGGCACTTCAAATCTACAGTCTCCAGGTTGTCTATAAGCCGGGGCCTAAAATGTTCATCAGTGACTTGTTGAGCAGGGCAGCTGCTGATTGTACAAGCAAGGAAGCAGTTTACCAGTGGCATGCCATATGTCATCTGCAGAAAGGGCAGGAAGATGTACAAAACATCAACGAAGCAGAATACGTGAATGTGATGGACCAGCAGCTGAGGAAAATCAGGGAGGATGTTGAAAGGGATGATGCACTATAGACCCTTAAAACCACTGTCCTTGCAGGCTGGCCTGATGACAATGAAAAAAACACCACACATCGTCCGAGAATTCTGGCCTTATCGTGATGAAATAAGTGTGCAAGATGGCATTTTGTACTGTGGACAGAAAGTTATTATCCCCAAGTCACTATGTCCAGAGATGCTCAAGCGCATACATTCAATATAGGAGGTGACACATGTTATCGTCAAGCTTGTGACACACTGTATTGGCCTTGTATGCAAGCAGAAATCAAAGGCCTTGTGAGTAACTGTCCAACTTGCCATGAATTTGCACGCATTCAACAGAAGGAACCCATGCCATCTCATGACATCCCCAGCAGGCCAATGCAGATCATCAGCATGGACTTGTTCAGTCACTGGCAAAAGGACTATCTTCTAATTATGGACCATTTCTCAGATTTTTGGGAGATTGAACTGCTTCCTGATCTATCTGCAGAGACAGTCATCAAGCGCTGCAAGGCTCAGTTTGCTCGACATGTTCAGCCAGACAGAGTGATCACAGATAATGGCCCTCAGTTTGGTGCTCTGTTTAAGCTCTTTGCCTCCAGCTGGGAATTTGAGCATGTCACTTCTTCACCAAGATATCCTAAATCAAATGGAAAGGCTGAGTCAGCCGTCAAAATTGCTAAAAACCTTCTGTGCAAAGCCATGCATGACAGAACTGACCCCTGGAAAGCAATCCTTCATTGGAGAAACACCCCAACTGAATACAAGGACAATAGCCCTGCACAAAGGTTAATGTCGCGGAGACTGAAAATGTTTCCTCCAGTAACAAACAAGCTTCTGGAGCCATTTGTTGTAACTGGGGTTGTGGAGTGGCTTCACCGCCGAAAGCAGTTGGCAAAATCCTATTATGACAGGTCGGCTCGTGATCTGCCAGAGCTGAACATAGGAGCCCCTTCCAGGGGGAAACCATGTGCTCTGGAGGGTTGGCACCAGCCTTCCGAAAGTGGCACCATGATCTTATCTTGTGAATGTGGGTGGATCCCTATATAGATGAAACAGGGTGCACCTAAGTGCAGAGTCAACCATCACACAAACAGTGGACACTGATTGAACCCAAGTTGCTTCTTATGCTGGAAGGGAGTGTTGCAGAGAACCTTTTATCTGCTAACTCAACTCTTCTGAAGCCCATGTCACATGCTTCACCTTACCCTGTCAAACCCTCATCATCAGATGGACACTCTTACACTAGGGCTGGCCGATTGTCCAAACCACCCAAGAGGCTTGATCTTTAATAAGTTAGAAATGCTGCTTTGGCAGTCTTTAAAAAGGAAAAACTGCTAATGTAACAAGGACTCTATACTCATTGTTACTTCAGGTTATTAGTGCCTAAAATGTGAAGTTTATTACTGTTGTTTTAAATGTTATGCAGACTAAAGTTTATGTAGTATTTTGTTCTTATTTAGTTCTTATTTGTAAAATGGGGTCATTGGTAGGTCTGTGGTTAAGATGTTGGACTACTGATCAGATGGTTGTGAGTTCAAATCCCAGCACTGCCAAGCTGCCACTACTGGGCCCTTGGGCACGGCCCTTAACCCTCAAATGCTCATTTGTATAAATTAGAGAAATGTAAGTCGCCCTGGATGAGGGCATCTGCCAAATGCTGTAAAATGGGTTTCTTTAGTTCATGTGTGTAAAGGGGGATGTCACTGGATGTAATGGATCATGTGATCGGTAGTTGATTGCTTTGGTCATGTTGTTTTCTGGCTGCTTTATTTTGTTCTCAATACAGTTGCTGAGCTGCACTTGCATAAACCGTCTATCCTTTTTTTTTTTTTTTACAGCGCAGTGTTTGTTTTTAGTATGGTGGCTTTGGATGAGGAAACAGAAAGGGGTTCTTGTGGTAGACTGCATGTTGTTGTTTCTGCAACAATGCTAACAATACATCCACTTCCATAATCTTTACATCTCTTAGGCTGAGAATGAGGATTAAGGTACCCATCGCCAGGCTCAAATTCTTTAGCACATTCATGCCAAATACTAAATCCCTAAAAAATGAGCATCTCGGAACACGCACATTTCAAGCAGCTGCTTCTAACCCTAACCCTGGATTGTTGATCTTCCCCGTCACTGTCTCAGTGGATCAGGATTATCTTTATTTGGTTTGTAAATACTATGTTCTGTCAATGGTGTTTGCTAGTGTGTGGATGATTTATTGATGTAGTAAAGAAAATGGGGTTCTTAGTTAATAAAAGTATGCATGAGTGGATATTTATAGTAATTAGCTGCTCTTAGCTCCTTAACCTTAGCTCCTTAACTGCCTGGGCGGAAAATGCAGGTACAGTAGCCCAAATGCAGTAGTCACATGTCTACTATCATTATCCTATTAATCCAGTATGAAGAAAGGTACACTTTTTCTATGAGTTTGGCTGAGGGACCAAACCATGAGCAGTAATTGGTATGTTATTAGTCCCATGGAAACCAAATATACTGTAGTCAGGTACAATATGCCAAGCATTAGAATAAATTATTACTTTCTAAATTACTAACTTGAACTTGAAGGGTTGGAAAGCAATTGCTAAGCATACAATTCAGGAGACCTGTTCACTAGAAAAAAACTAAATAATAATAATAATAATAATAATAATAATAATAATAATAATAATGTAAAAGCTTTAAAACATGTTGTCTGGCAATTGTCGGTGTTACTGATGGTCTCAGTTTTCACCATTCAGTTCATTAATTGTCCACAAAGCTAAATGCTAAGGCTACACTACTTCCAATAACTTGCGAATAATGTAACATGAGTTGGTTAAGTACAACACTTTTATTTACTGGGCGATTCATTGTGAATGTTCATGATAGAAATTAGAAAATAGAAAATATGTTTTTTTTCTATTTATTATACAAAATTATTTTACTACAGCACTGTTCAATTCTTAATTCTGTTTGGTCAGATTGTGTTGATTAATTATCTATTACAGCAGCTCTGACACTACAGTAGGCTGGAAGTGATAACAGGAATTATCTAGGTTCACAGATAATATAAGTATTCCATCCATCCATCTTCAACCGCTTATTCCTTCTTCAGGGTCGTGTGTGAGTGTGTATGGACAATTTAGACACGCCAATCAGCCTACATGCATATCTTTGGACTGGGGGAGGAAACCAGTGTACCTGGAGAACACACACACAGGGCCCCGGTGGGAATCGAACACCGGACCCTGGAGGTGTGAGGCGAAAGTGCTAACCACTAAGCCACCGTGCGCCGCATAATATAAGAATTGATGTTCATAAATAAATGAATAATTATAATAGTTGGCAAATTGATGTAGTATAAGAGGAATAAACGACTTCCAGACATGGTACTACTGGAACAATAATCAACTTCAAGCTGTAAATGTAAAAACAGGTTCACAATGGGTCACATCAATCCAGCACGTTGTTGATTATTTTCTTAACAGAATAACCCCGCCCCCTTCCCCCACCAAATGATAATATTTATTTATTATTATACTAGATAGTATAAGGTAGTACTAGGTAGTACTAGTGTTATTGCAGGAAAGATAATGTTACACATTATACAATCACACTGATTGTTTTCTTATAAACAAATAGTTTGAAAGAATACCCAGAAGAATATTAATTTAAGTGTTAATTTTAAGTTTTTTTTTTTTTTAATAATCCTGGGCCTGTTGCATCTGCTGGACATTTTGCTGATGTTCTGATTTTTGTCAGTCTGATGGATTGTAGTTCAGGCCTGAGACCAATTAGAGAAGAAAAAAAGCCCCTCTTTTGTTTTATCATTTGTTAGCAAGTGTCAGGAGCAGCAGCTGTGGTGCAGTGGGACAGTAGCTCTAGCAATGGTGCTCAGCTCACGCTGTCTTTGGGCACCATCTTACAGAATCTCTACAGGCCCATTTTGTCTTTATGAATATTAATCACCACGGTGGGCTTACTCTGTTTCTCTAAACATGAAGTCTGCTCTCTGAAGCGTACTGTCGGGCAAGGTTGAAAATAAAGATGTACCGATATATCGGCCGATCATCGGTATGGGCCGATAAAGGCCATCGGCCAATAGCTTAAAAATATCCGATGATCAGGGCCGATATATTATATCTTCATATTTTATATACTGTCAATCAAAAGATGGCGGGAAAACACATCGTGTTCGTGCTGTGTGTAAAGATGATGTCTCTTGTGTGGAATGACGACAAAACTGCAGTTTGTAACCTCTGTAATCTCCGCACTGATCAAATCTTACACCGGACGCTGCAGCAGTGAAGCGCGAGTTTCGGCGTCGAATCTAATTTATTTATTTTTTGCCGAGCTGCTCTCGCTGATTTAAAGCTCCAGTACACTGTTGAAAGGTTTAAATGAAGACGAGTTGACAGAAAAAGTATATATTGCACAGAGAAATATATTTGTAGAGTAGTCTATTTCATATCCAGTTAATGTTAATATATAAAAAAGTTGATATAATATATTAAAAGTTTGATGTTTACTGTTGAAGTAGAAATGCTTGTGTTTGTGGAGAGTGAATGTGAGACTATCAGGAACTTTTTTTACAATTCAGTCAATGTTAATATGAATGAATAACATTCAATAAGTTAATAATCTTACTTTAATCTTCAGAATTGAGTTCATGTGTTCATGTTAATTAGAGTAATGTGTGTTCTGTTGATGAGATCAGTTACTGGGAAACAACCTGCTGAAATGGAGAGAATAAAGTTTTTAGTTGCATTTCTTTCAGAATTGTGGAATTAATTATTATTCATTTCAAAGACGGGATTAAAGGCAGAACTATCGGTTATCGGTTATCGGCCGATATCACTCTGAATAATCGGTTATCGTATCGGCTGAGAAATTTAGTATCGGTGCATCTCTAGTTGAAGATTCTTATGCACACACACACACACCTCTTATAGGTATCAATACACTTACAATGAATCATTACTATGACAGTTTTTCTTCAGTGATATAATGGTTTCAAGGATATAAAATCTGCTGTGGTTATTAAACAATAAGGGTGATAAAGGAACCCACTGAGGGCTGTGAGAAATTTTATTACCATTTAAATACAGCATTTACTGTCGAACAGTCAGAAAGAGAGGGTGTGTGTTCTCCTCCCCTCTCTTTCAAGCTTATATATTTGTTCATTTTGAAAATGATTTGTTGCGACAGTGTATTTTGTGAAACTGACATCTTCATTAGTGAGTTCTCCACTGTGCAGGAAATATTAAGAACAGTGCCAGACCACAAATGCTATATTATTTATTTCATGAGAATTCTGGGTCTCTGGAAAGCTTCATAAATAAAGGAGGACATTAAATAAAGCAATGAAAACGATGAGAATAACAGTTGTATGCATAAAGCTCGGAGGAAGCTCGGACTTTTGTAAAATGGTCATTCTGTGTCACTTACAATAATTCATTGGGGTTTTTTTTTTAATCTTCAATTACTGATATGAACATAGGATGGAAGAAATAAACCACTTTGAGGTGTGCTATTTCAGGAAAATAATCAATGATGGAGTGGTGCGATATGGCCCGAGTTATTTTCCCATCCCGAAATTGATTGATTTCCAATAACAGCATGCCTCAAAATGTTTTATTCCTCCATTTTTCATTCCCTCATCAGCCTGAATTTTTTTCTCTCTCCTGAAGTTAATAAGACAAAAAAAAATGCTGCTTGTTGTGTTACTAAGAAACCAAAAAGCACATTGTTTTGAAGACTTTCCATAATATTTGAATACAATATTTGACTAATATTTCAAGTTACAGCTTTACCTCTGACTGTTCAAAGCACTGACACTGGAGACTCCTTCCTAAAACACTAGATAATTATCACATCACTGCACTATATAAAGGATTTCAAACCTACTGTGCTATTATCGAGCATTCCACAGCGCTGTAGTACAATCTTTCGGTACTTGATCTTTCGGTACTTGGTGAATAATCGACCATCATGAAGATCGGTTTCAGACCAAGAGTGCCGATGTGGCATCAAGCCTGTATGGCTGAGTTCTATAGGATAGAAAAGCGAAAGCTTATCCCAGACCGGCCTTCTTTCACTCAAAATGCCTCTACGTACGTTTTTCTCTGAATGTCCTAAACCGGAATATAAAATCCAAAATTGTTGAATAAGATCTCCAGTAAAAGAGTGGAATATACACTTATCAGCAACAACAATGGGAACTTCAACCTGCTTAAATCAGCCGATAATGTGGAAGCAGCACAATGCATAAAATCATGCAGATACAGTTCAAGAGCATCAGTTAATGTTCTCATCAAACAGATCGGGAGGAAATATAATATCGGTGACTTTGACCACGATAATGGTTGTTGAGAGAGGACCGAGGTGAAAGGTCAGACTGGTTTGTGCTGACAGGAAACCAAATGTAACTCAAATATCCACACTTTACCACCGTGGTGAGTGGGCACAGATTCACCAATCCTCGATAGTTAAAGATTAAAATAGACTTTTTTTTTTTTATCAAATTCAGTATAACCTAATGATGTGCTCTGAAAGATCAGATAAATGTGGAGCAAGAATCAAATACAGAGTAGAAACTGCAACAGCTAGAGCTTCGTATAGTTCAGTCCTAATTGCATGCTTTAATTACAGAGGATTTTAGCTTCATGGCTTCACAAGTGCGATTTACACCAACACGAATCAAAGCATATTGTTTGTCTTTGAAATTTGATTCCGGTCTTAATATACGCGTGTTAAGCTTCTCATTTCCTGCATCACTGTAACGTTGAATCCAAAGCCTCTTCTCTTGTCATCGCTTCAAATGTGTTGAGAGCATTAATTTTCCCACAGTCTGTTCCATACACCAGTGGATATCAGCAGGGTGGATTTTCCTGTTTCACGGCCTGTCACTACTGAAGGTTAATTAAATATGGAATCGTTTTTCTTCCTTCACACTCCTGATCACTTCTACATACACAGACACACACACAATCAATTTAATCTCCAAATATTCAAATCAGAATTTGGATTTAAACCAAAAGTGGGTGTGGACTAACATGAATGTTTTTTTGTTTTTTTTTATCCATGCTGCCATAGGAAACACTTGTAAACATTAGGGGGGAAAAAACCCAGAGATAGAAATAACAGCGGTGTCAACATGATGTGTTCCTCTCAACCTCAGATACATCTCTCCGGTTCATTAATTGTCTGAGCTAGAGATGTGCACAGGACTGTTTTTACTCCTGTTGACTGAGTTGTTCTTTTTATTTGTACCTGAGCATGATATTTTTTAATGCATACACAACTCAGACCGATGCACAAATAGATTTCTGGCAAGCTTTCTTAAAAAAATAAAATTAATTAATTAATAATAATAATAATAAATAGTATACCTCCTATTCATATCCATATTTGTATCTGTTTAGATCACATTACCGGATCAATTGAAAAAAACGTGTTCATATTTGGTTGCATCCCTAGCGCATTATGATATATTTACACATACTACATTTCTTTGATATTGGCCATATCAGTTTATAAATATACAGCTTATATAGGTGTATAGTTATCAGCTGTATGCATTTGCATAAATAATTATTGCAAAGTATATAATGCCTTAGGAATGAATTATAGCATGTCTATGTATGTACTCATAGATCTTTATACATGTGGCCTTCATAGAAAGTGGATCTGTGGATCATGGCACTGAGCTGAATCTCTAATCACGGTCACGTTTTCTCAATCTGGTCATTTATTTCAGAGGCAACTGCAAACACACTCCAAAACACTTGCTCTGCATGGAGTGCTTTGTGGATGTGCAATCACCGAAACTGCTTCCAATGAGAAATTGGTGAATCTATACATATATATATATATATATATATATATATATACAGCCTCTAAAGCTAGCAAGTTAAACACAAATTAAATGATGCGATAATCACTGTGGAAATGGGTTGTTTTAGAGTTGAGTGCATGACTTCATATTATCTCTGTTGGCAGATTAGCAAAGTAAGCTAAAAGTTCTAGATATGTACGGTACACTCACCCGGAGACAGTTCTCTGCTACTAACTTTCAAGCATTGTTTTCTTTTTTGTGTTGTCTCTATACACATTAAATCAGAGGTGATATATGACAGGATAAGATGGATAGACAGTTAGACAGTTTTTCTTCCATTTTTTGCTCATCAAACTATAAAGAACTAAGTTTTTAATTGTGGAACTAAAGAGACGTCAGACCACGCACACCATAGGATCGGTGCCAAGAATTATTTGAGCCAGTCTTCTCGATTTGCTGCTTTACCGTATCATATCTAATGTGCATCGAATTAAGAAAATCTTATTGAAATCACAGCTCATGTCACGCATGCGCAGAGAAATGAATGGTTGCCTGTTATTTTGTCCTTTAATAGTGTGGACAGTAACACAGAATAAACATCCAAATATAGTCGACTCATTGGGAATCAATGGGCGACATTTTTTAAACCACAAACCCACTTCCTCCTGTAGGAGGATCCTCGCTGCTAATTTAACCAAACGTTAGACGTTTTTTGATGTCAGTCCTATGAGTATTTGAAAAGGCATTTATGGCAACGTAAAGTTGGGCAATATTTTTTCACATGGTATTTTTGTCCATGCCTCTCAAAGCACCATTCTAACTGTCTTGTTTTTATGGGGGGTTTTTTGTCAGAGATTATTGGCTGTTCAATGGCTCAAATGCCACCAACAGAATGGCATGAACGTGCCAGAATTATCCAGGGAGCCTTGAAGGAAATGCATCCTTTTTTTAATCATCAAAAATCCACTCATGTGCATGACAGTGGAATGTGTAGAGGCCAAGCTGGAGCTCATACATAGAAATGCGAATCTTAGGTGGAAACAGTGAACGGTTGCCATATTGAGCCATCCCAATGAGCTCTGCAGGAAATGTTTAATTCAGAGTCGTACAGGAGGCTGCCCCAATCTATTTAATGACGAATGGGAGTCATATTTTTTCTTTCACATGTACAAACATTGGTCAATTTTACATGTTACTTTCAGATCCTTCACACAGTGGAGGGTTGCACCAGTCCCAAGGGTCCCAAGCCCGGAAAATGGGGCAAAGAGCAACTGGCATAAAACTTGTGCCAGAATCAATATTGCACAGAGTTCTACTGTGGTGACCCCGCCGAAAAAAGAAAAATGTCCGCAGCACAAAAGAGAGGGAAATAACACAGACCTACACATCACCTCTGTAATATAAATAGGACATTTAATGTTATAGTTCTAAGAGAAATTGACCTGAACAGAGGACTAAAGTTTGAAGATAAACAGCTCACCGAAACACAGTGAAATTCCCAGCAGCTTCACTGTCATTCCACTCCAAACCTCTCAGGCTGTGTGAGTGCAGATGTACAATCAAAATTACCTTCGTTTGGTGGTGCCGGTCTACACACACATCTACTGCAGCGGAGACAATAAAACACTGACCGACAGCTTTCATACACTCTGTTCTCCCCATTAGCACTAAATACTGAACACAGGGGGGTCTGGGCATAGTGCTTTGGTGCCCGGTCCATGTTCTGCCAGCACGATAATTACATTTCCTGCTATATTATATAATACAGCTGCACTGAGTTGTGTTATACAGTGTGTGTGAGGGATGGTCTGTGACCTCCCTGCACAAGCACCTGAGTTTTCGTTAAAGAGCATTAATGTTTGTGTGCCTGATTGTGATGCAGAGTTTATGTTTATGTGAATTACATTAATTAGCCAGAGTGTTTCTCATTTACCAAAGAGCAGCAATCAAAATAATCTGTGACTAACTGTTCAGTCTCTGTGTGTGTGTGTTTCTCTATCTCTCTCTCTCTCTCTCTCTCTCAGTTCTTCATAAATGATGGACCCTGAGCTTCTGAGTCATATAATTACTACTTACTTATACTCCTTGCTTAGTCCACTTTCTGTGTGCGTGTGTGTTATAACCTGTCAGTGCTGTCATTGTAATCATACTGTAGCCCGAGTTACTGCTTTAAGAAATTACTTCTTCTGTAGTTAGGGTTTCTCTCTATAGCTCTCTAAGAGAACAACTGCAGAAACACTTAAAGCTTTTTAAGAAAACACTGCCGAAAGCTCCGCTGGAGATGAAACCCCTGTCAGTTCCTGCAGTTCCAGTCACTTTAAGCTTTAAGCGTAGCTGTAATCATGATGGACATGCTGTATGTGAATATCACTTGGACTTGGACTGAATAATGAGTGTAAATAAGTTGAACATTGTTGTTATGGATGGACATGACTGAAGCCTGCAGGAGACAGCATGTCTCACCCATTTTGCTGGTTCTGCCTTAAAACAAGGAAGTAGTGAACTGAGCAAGAGTAACTACTGGTCCTCTGTAGTATTAGCATGGTGGTTATTTTTTTAATAAGGTGTGGCCACCAGTTAATATACAGGGTGTCCCAAAAGTCTCGGTATGGAGGCAAAATGAAAAAAAAATTAGCAGAAACCTTCCAAAAATGTTCATACTTAGTTTATATATATATATATATATATATATATATATATATATATATATATATATATATATATATATATATATATATATATATCTATATGGGTGTTTCCTTTCAGGCATCTGCTGTAAGTGGTAGACCAATCACAACAATGAATGAGGCATTTGTTACCTATATGTAGATCATACTCTCTTAAGCTCCTGTAAAATTAGCATAAACCGCCTATCCATGGCATACCCAAAGTAAAATTAAAGCTGTTCTTGAACCATTTAGTACATGCATGGTTTTGGTGGTTTTGGTCTATTTGGAAAGGTGACACTGTGAAGTCAGAGTCACTGCAAATGCTATTGGTATGGAGTAATAGAAGTTTGAACACAACTTCAGGGGGTTTGTTTCCGCTGGATTTTATTTATTTGTTTATTTATTTTTCATACGGATGCCTGCAGATGACAACAGCTGAGAGAACAATTAGACCACAGCATGAGGCCTTTCCTAGTCCAAGTTCAAATTTGATAACAATACCAAAGAAAATTTATATTTTGCACATCACTTTCTCAGAATATGTCCATGCGTTTTACCAAAATCTGCTTTTGGAGACTCCAAAGGGCCATTTCTAACCATGTACACATACCTAAAATAATAAGACTACTTCTCTTGATTTTTCTCATAATTTAGTGCACTAATGAAAGGTGACACTAAGAGCTATCACATCACATATACAGCAATCTACATTTATATGTACAGTATATTCATAATTGTAACCTTTGCCCACTTTTACATGCTTTTACGCCACTGGTTACGCAGCTTCTTGCAGGGACTTTTAAATTGAAGTGTTAAAACTCACTCATATTTTTCAGAAATTCATTGGCTATACGATGTCCCAGTATCCACAAACTCGGCTGCAATACGCCCGAGCTGTTCACAAAGGGAAAAGGGGGAGGCACTTCCCTGCAGCACGGACTCTCGTTGATTATGGAAGGCAATGAACAGGACATGGACAGCTCCTATTGGTTCAAATGAGGTGTCAAACGAATGGGCAGAGTTTAGTGGCCATTTTGAAATGAAGCAATAAGGGATATTCACAAGCAAACAGAAGTTATAATGGAGAAAATTGAAAGATTAGGCATATCTGCCAGTAATTTGAAATGACGAAGCAACAGTCCGTGGGTACTTACAGATTTTGTTTGTGTTTTGGACTAAATATTTTTACATAATTGTATTGTTTAGATCTTTGCCACTGTATCAAGACTGTTTTTGACAGGATGTTATGGCTCAGCAGACTACTTTGAGGCTTCATAGGTGAGTTACCTCAGTTTTGTTAGTGTTTGTTTGTATGTCGGTGGTCTGACAGAGACGTTTAATGTAGATGTTGTTTTGATTGTATCTTGAAATGGTTTATAATCAATCAAAACACAAGAATCTTAGCTTTCCGAAGGTATATCGCATGAGTACCTACATAAAAAAAGAGGCTGTGTACATAGCATAGATTTCCACTGAACAACAACAATTTTTGAAACAACTGATTTTGAGAAACTTGTATTGACTTTTGTATTGAGTGCAACAAATGAGTGAATTTATTGTTATCCAGTTTTATTAGTTTCCATTTATTACTATCCTGAAGTTATCCAGTCCGAGGCCACCTGAATGATTGTCTATCTGCAGCACTCAGCAGTTTCTGCACACAGAGAAAAATGTTTAAAATTGTAATGAATAATTCGTTTCTCTTCTTTGATCAAGATCATTCTAGAACATTCTGTAATACAAACAGCACATAAAGTGCATAAAGGAAGAATATTGTTACAACTGTGCAACAGAATGGCTCACAGCACTGGTAGAGTCTGTTGAGCCTGAGGATGTCAGTTTGGCTCATCTCACTCGCCGTTCCGAAGGGCACATTGGGGTCAGGGATGGGGATCATGGTGGGCTGGCCATTCTTAGAGAAAGCAGTTCTGAAATATTAAATAACAAAGTCAAAATATTCTGTTTTCCAGTCATTTCAACTAAGTTTAATAAGCAGGTGTTAAATTAAAAATGTCCATTGGTCATAAAATCATAATATTCTGCACATGTAAAATACAATGAGTAGCTGTTTGGTGATTGACTGACTTGTGGTATTGCATGACGGAGTTGTAGTCGTAAGATGTTTCCTGGTTCAGAGTGGCCTTCTTGTTGAAATTGTGTTCTTTGCCTGATGAGGAAACAATCGCCCCCCACCCACTGTAAATACAGTGCTGTGAAAAGGTATTGGCCCCCATCCTGATTTCTTCTGTTTTTGAGTATATCTCATACTAAATTGTTCAGTAATGGCATGCATGGAAGAGTGGTGAGGCGAAAAGCACTGTTAACTCAGAAGAAGAATAGGGCTCATCTGTATTTTGCCAAAAGAACACCTTGATGATACTCAAACCATTTTGGGAGAATGTTCTGTGGACTGATGAGTCGAAAGTGGAACTGTTTGGAAGACAGGGATCCTGTTACATCTGACGTAAACCAAACACAGAATTCAACAAAAAGAACATTATACCTATGGTCAAGAATGGTGGTGGAAGTGTGGTGGTGTGGGGATGCTTTGCTGCTTCAGGGCATTCACATTTTTGCAATGATTGAGGGAAACATGAATTCTACTAGAAAATCCTAAAGTCCGTAAGCTGAAACTCCAGCGCAACTGGATTATGCAGCAAGACAATGATCCAAATCATAGGAGTAAATCCTAGTCCTAGACGTATGTGAAAGACTGATCTCCAGTTATTGGCAGCATTTGGTTGCAGTTATTGTTGCTAAATGTGGCACAACCAGATTTTAAGTTTAAGGGTGCCATTAGTTTTTCACATGGGTGATAGGTGTTGGATAACTTTTTTTTTTAACTGTATTGTGTGTTTACTCAGGTTGCCTTTGTTTTCTGTTGTATTTTGCTTGAAGATCTAAAACTATTTAGTATGAGATGTACACAAAAACAGAAAAAATCGGAATGGGGCAAATACTTTTTCACACTTTCGAACTTTTTTCAAATTTGACGTAAAAAGTTGCATTCCTTTATAAATGTATCACTACACTCTAAGTGAATAAATCCTCAATCTGTACCCTCAATAATGTTCTCCCAGGCAACGCGGATGTAGCTGTCTCGATCGCTGCGGGTCTGTTCGTGATTAAAGCCCAGAGCATGAAGAAGCTCGTGCTGGACGGTATCGTGGTAGACGCAGCCACTACGAGCCAGGGACAACGTCTGTGCATTACCGGTGCATCCAATATAAGAGTAGCATCTGTAGAAAGAATAGGATTTTATTGGGAATATGACACGTTTAAATCTGATCAAGGTTTTTATATTACGACAGTACTGTAGCAACAGTAATGCTATATTTAATCAGAGACCGGTTATAAATGTCAATAACTTTTCTAAGAACTTCACTACGGAATGCGCTTTGATATTAAGTGATGGATAATACTAACTATAGTATGGAGTATAGGGTGTGCATGGCTGAACGGGGTTGCACTGTCCCCTTGGAGCAAAGTGATTTTAAGGAAAATCATACGTCTGCATACCCAGTGAGAGACTCAATGCTGATATAATCCCTCTCATTGGAGCGTGGAGTAAAACGGATACAGGTGATGGAGGAGAAAGATTCCAGGCCTCGCTGGATAATCTGCCGCTCACGATCGGCTGAAGGTGTACAGAGTACCTATTTGGTCAGTCATTTTGCTCCGTGTGCTACTTCAACGTGAATGTACAGTCAACGTGTCATGTTAAATAATATTATTTTAGCATTATATTATATGATAGCACAAATTGTTCAACTCATCAGACTCCAAATGAGTCAAAATCATTAGTATGTATGAACAGTAGAAAAATGACCATTTAAATAATACTAATCACGTTTTAATTATATATAACATGATGATATAATTTAATTATGTTATATACTGCATGTCAAAAGTTTGTGGACACTCGACTGAAATGTTTATTTTAATCTTAAAAACCTTTTGATCTGAAGGTGTGTGATTAAATGTGTGAAATCGGTGTCGTAGACAAAAATATAATCATGCCGACGTATTCATTTCTTTCATTAGAAAACTAACATTTTGTTTACAAATAAATCTTTATTTAAATAGACGATTCGGAGCGAAATATCCCGAATAGCAGGATATAAGAGTCCGGCGTCGGTGTGAACTCCTTTAATCCTGTTTAAGAAGCGTCTCAGGGAGATTTCTCAAGAAATCGCTTGAGAAAACACCAAGAATAAAGAATGAGTGTGTCTAAACTTTTGACTGGTAGTGTAATATAATGTAATATAATATCCACATCTACATACTGTAGTGATTGGCGATGACATAGGGTACGTAGACTTTGCCATCACTCGACTTTGGCCACATGCAACCACGGGAGGTGCAGGGATCAGCGTTTCTTCCATTGTCATCATAAACCGCAATGTCTCCTTCAATCAGCTCGGGTTCATCCACACCACGACCTAATGCTTGAAAGATTTATATCATATTTTTTATAATGTTTTTCGAATGTAAAATACCAGTGTTAATAAATATGTAATGTTATACTGTATGTTGTTGTACATAATGGCTCATTTTGTAATATACTGCATGATGGCAGTGGTGGATTCTTTACCCTCTAAGAGTGAGTGTTACAGTAAGTGTGCCTGAGCGTGTACATACTGTTGATACTGTTCACTCTCTCGAGCCGCTCTCCCACAGACAGATCAGCAAGCGGGTCCTCAACAACTATCAGACAAAACATCAGCAGATTGAATTGGGGCTCATTAAGCAGATTGTTTGTTTATTCTGTATTAAAAGCTGGTCCCATTTAGAAGGCATCTGCCATCTGATTTTCATTATTTAGGCTAAATTTGAAGATGGCATCGCATATATCCGTTAGCAGGCCATAATTCTGTCCTCTAAACCAAAATTCCTGGATAGTTTTGACAGACACGCAAGGCCAGACTGTTGTTGTGATGAAATGAGATATCAGCTATTAGCAGTGTAGTTGTATTTAGCAGATAACAAAGCTGCTGAGAGTATGGGTGTCTAGGAGGAATAGGACGTGGACTATGATGTCTGTCAAGGTTCCTTGTCCTTCGGAATGCTGTTCAGTGTAAGGAGTTCCTTCACTGAATGCAGCTTCTATGGCAGATGCCTCCAGAATGGAATTTCATTCATGAATAATCATTGTAACATTAAAGCATATGACTTACCATGGTGCACAGAAAAGAGACAGCACGTGAAAAACAAACAAAAACAATTATAAGTGCAATAAATACTTATAAAATTTAGATTAGGTGCTGCTCTTTCTGTTCTTCTACAAGGATCTCATGCTCACCTGCTATGGCTCACCTTGCTGAAAAATCCATCTTCCAGCTGCCAACACACAGGGCAAGCTGGTAGACCATCTTTGCCAGCTGGTAAGCGCTGGTAGAAGGAACTGTTTCTACTACTTTGTAGACTAGGAATAATAAGAAAGCTGGGAAATAATGCAGCAGATAACAAAGATGGTCTACCAACGTGGTCCGTGTTTTGGCAGCTGCTAGCTGAATTTTTCAATGAGTAGTCTTCAAACAGGTGCTTAGATGTTTAGATTGTGTACAGGTACTTCGGATGAAGGTGCCTGTCAAATAAATAAGTGTAATATACAGTATGCATGCATGTCTCTCACCTCTGCAGAACAGACGAGCAGCAGGGCCAGCAGACCCACAGTCACCTTATACACAAACATGACAGCAAACGTCCTGTAGAGGGAGGCAGATACATTAGTATACAGTGGGAGGTCTCAACTATGGTCCTCTGGTTTCGGGAGTTGGTATGGGAGTGACCGCTCCCTGATCTCTGTTGAGTAGTTGAGAAGTACAAAGGACATTCATAGGACATGTTAAGCATAGTCCAGTTTTCTAGCATTTCCTATTTTATTTTATTTCATTGGGAGGTTAGGGACCACTCGGTCGTTCTTGACTACCACAAGACTACTATCTTGTGTCACAAAGAAGAAAATGGTTCCTCTCAAGAATCTTCTGTCATGTTCTCAAGGAGTTTTTCCTTACCGACGTCACGTCTGGCTTCGTCATTAGGGATCGAAATCCGCATCCGGATCTCTGTAAAGCTGCTTTGTGGCTTTGTTGTTAAAAGCACTATACAACTGAAACTGAACTATTGAGACCAGGCATAATGGCAGGGAAAATGTGTGATTGGCAAATCGAATAAATATTTATTTATGGCTATTTTAGATGTAACACAAACAAATTTTTGATTAGATGGTGTTAGAAGAGTTCTTACCTCAAATCACCAAGTCGAAATTGTATGATTATACATTAGCAGAGGCACGGCAGTGTTTTATACTCTTTTCTGTTTGTTCAGTGTGATAACTATGTCACTTAAATACAGAACAGCACCTGCTCTTTCCTGAAAAAAAGACTCATCTAAGAGGTCGTGTGCTAAAAAGGTTCTTTTATTAGAAAAGATAAATAGTTTTGAACGTTATCAACAAAGTCATGCTGTTTAAAAAAAAAAAAACATTTTAAACAGGTGCAGTTTTTCCCCTGATCAGTACAGTGGATTCAGACAAACTCGTTTCATTACTTAGAAATAGATATGTCTTTCAGATTATTTCTTTTTATTATTATTATTATTATTATTATTATTATTTCTTTGCAAGTTAATTTCAATAAACATTCTTGTTAATGACGTTACATCAACTGAATGCATGTTAGTCCATACACTCAAAAAGAGGCAAAAGTTCAAAACTGTCGATTTCTAGCAGTTGGTTGGAACATGGCTTAGGGCAGGGATGCAGTGGGCGGAGGGATAATCGGACAGACATGAACCTTGTCTTTATGTGTTCTGTTTTCCCTTTCTCTAATCAGCAGTGAACTGAAAATGCAGATAGCACTGAACTCAAGGACATGTGCTATTATAAACGTTTAAGTTCAAACACAGCGACCGTACCCTGTAAGGTCGCTGTGTTCTCTGAGTGCACATGTTTTCCGAAGCATTTTAGTAGTGCAACCTGTCCTGCAATACCAACCACTCTGCTTTAGAGGATCTACAACAAGCAGTATAGTAGCCAGAAGGTGATGAGCTCATTACAAGATCACCAGAGTAATGAGTGAAGCATGAGATTAGCTGTGCGTGACCATGGATTTCTCAGATCTCAGATTTAACTTGTGTAAGTCTCGGGAAGAGGTTCCTGGTGAACAAGCAGACCATACGAACTGAGAAGATGTCATCAATGTAACCTGTAACACCACAATTCAGGAAGTCTCTCAATACTTAATTCTCTTAAGCCTGAATTACTAAGGGGGTATTGGCCAGTCCATATCACATGACTAAATGTTTATTAGTGACCTGAAGATGTGATGTGATGCAGTCTTCCACTTTTCTGGTTCAGATAAGGTTGTACTTTACAGTGACAGTGTTCAGACCTCTGTAGTCCTTACAGTTCAGACCTCTCTATCCTTTTTGTCCATGAAGAAGAAACCACTACTGCAGAAGGATGCCTGTACCCTCAAGGCCAGAACCTCCTGCATTATAAGCTTCCATAGCACAGGTGTAAGTGTCAGACAGAGGATAGACCAAGCTACAGAGAGGTGTTGTTCTGGGCAGGAGGTCAATAGTACAGTCCCAAGTTGTCTCTAAATAGGTACAATATAATGCCTCGGTTTTCAGCTAGAAATGTCTTGCCTTGCTCTCAAGACTTTTGTGTCATTCCTTTGCAAACTCCGGATGAAACATCTGATGTTATGATGCAGGTAACAGGTTGAATAATAGCTCACTTTCTTGCTCTCTGTCTCTCTGTCTTCCAGGGGTCAATTTCAATGGCTTGACATGGCAGATGAGAGAGGTGAGAGAATAAATATATATTGTATTACTGGGGCCAAACCTTTACATACAGCTGCACTAAAGCTTTCGCAACTCCATTTTTCACAACTCCGCGCATTCCATGTTAGCATGCATTTCCTGTGTTGAGTCAATCAGGGTATATACCCTGTCCAGAGGTCTATCTAGAGGTCATTTCCAAATAATAGTTAAGAGGCCATTTTATTTTAGCTTTTATTTATAATATCACAATTGGGATATTTGAAGTGGGTCAGAAATTTTACATACATTGTGTTATTGATTAAATATATATTAAGTATTTAATCATTTACTTTTTAATTGCTTAACTCAGTCAGGATTGTGGGCCTCCTTGCTTGGACATGTCTTTTCATTTCATCCAACACATTTTATATGGGATTCTGGTCAGGGCTTTGTGACAGCCACGCACTTTGTTCTCTTTAAGCCATTTTGTTACAACTTTAGATGTATGCTTAGGATCACTGTACTGTTCTCTGTTTGTAACCAAGTTTTAACTTTCCGGGTGATGACTTTCTTGGAGTTTCCAGATAATCCTCCTTCCTCATGATACCATCTATTTTCTGAAGTGCACCAGTTTCTGTTAGAGCAAAACACCCCTACAGTGTGGTACTGCCACCACCATGCTTCACAGCTGGGATTGTGTTCTTCAGATTAAAAGCCTCGTCCTTTTTCCTCCTTACTTTGTTCTGAACATGATGGCCAAGGAATTACATTTTTGTTTCATCTGACCAAAGAACACTCCACCAAAAGGCTAGGTCTTTGTCCTGGTGATCACCTGCAAAATTCATTCTGTTTTTTGTTACATTGGTCATGGAGTAGGAGTCATGGAGTTTTTTAGTTTTCCCTAAGAGGCAGTGTAGGACTCTTATGAATGGTCGATGTATATATTTTGGTGCCTAATGCCTCCAACTCCTTCACCAGTTCCTTTGTTGTTGTCGTAGAGTTCAGTTGGACCATTCCGACCAAAGTTCATTCATTTTTAATTGACTCTCATTCATCTAATTGGCTTGCAAAAAAAAATGTATGCTAACATGTATGTGTGGAGTTTGAATATTTTGTTTATCTGATGATTATTGCTTTCTTGGTTTCTATCAAGGTTGTTTCGAATATGCTTTAGTAGCTAAATCATTTAGAGCTTCCTGGATTACTATTAAGAACTTAATTTTTCTACCATCTGTGCTCACAATGTTGAGAGATTTGGAGTAGCTCCTCAGTGGCAGTCCAAATCCCTGTGCTCAGGATTTCTCGAACCAACATTGCCAACTGTAGGTTAGGAATCTCTGCCGGAACCCCTCTTTAAGGTGAAAATCTTCACAAGACAGAATTAAAAGTAGTTTGTTAGAGCAGTGTAGCTTGTTTGAAAACCACAAGGTCCAAATGACCAAGCCCAAAGACAGGGTAAAATAACACTGCCTAAAGTTTAAGTAACTTATCATATGGGTGACTGAGATAATAAAACAAATCCAAAGTCTAAAATGCAAAGCATATAACAAACTAATGGGCTCACAATGAATATGGCAATACTTTGCAAAACAAATCGATCAGATGGAAAAAAAACAAATAAATAAATATATAAATAAATAAATAATAATAATAATAATAATAATAATAATAATAATAATAATAATAATAATAATAATAATACACAAGTTATTTACAATGCACAAGGAAGATAAAATGAAGTAGGTGGAAATTATCAGTAACCTGGACAGTAGATTTCAATAGGAGGGTATAAATGTGCTGGTATGCCATTAATATTAGGTTGTACACCGCCGGATTGTAATCTTGAATTAATTTCCAAGGTGACCCCGCAGAGAAAAGGTAGAAAAGTTTCACCTCATATATGTAAGGAAAGTCCACCATCATGTGGCTGATTACAGAACAGCAAATTATTATTACTATCATCCATGTTATCCGTGTTCATTTTATTTTCATCATTCATTTCATTATATTGTAGTATTTGGTTTAAAAAATACTACACTAAAAGTAATACTGTGAATTTCTGACTATAATTTACATATAGATAAACCTTTTAAATATGGGGCGGTGTACATAGTAATATGACATAGGATAATAGTTACACTATAAACAAGTGCATTTTTTTTAATACAATGTATTTGTTTCCTGTAATCAAACCTGTAAACAGATGTTTTATCAGACAAAAAAATAGTATACTGAAAACGGTTCCATATGAATAAATAACTTCAAACCCATATTCTTGTACTATTATCTTTTGCTGTCCTGTGCAGGAGCTGTGTGCCCAGCAGGACAGCAACCTTACAGGCAGCCTGGCTACAGTTCCCTTGGGAAGACAACACAGATCTGATGAGCCAAGTGCTGATAACTATATCTCACCGATGCAGTTTCCGGCTATGAAATGGAACAGACAAGATCAAGCCTCTCATCGTGTTACAAAACGGCACCGGAAACTTCTCAAGACCAGCGCGGCAATCCGGTCACCATCCAACTCCACGTCATCATCAGAGCCTACACCCAGGAGCTGGCAGCACTTCTACCATACGCAGAAAACTCGTCATCGCCTGATTAAAGAGGTCTGTGCGAAATACCGGAGCAACATCTCGCGAACAATAACACCACATCATGTGTCTCGCATCTATGTAGAGGACAGGCACAAGTTACTTTACTGCGAAGTACCCAAAGCAGGCTGCTCCAATTGGAAGCGAGTGTTGATGGTGCTTGCTGGTGTTGCATCCTCCACAGACAAGATAAACCATGACACTGTCCACTACGGCAACCACCTAACACGACTAGACAGCTTTGACCGGCATGCGGTTTCTGAGCGCCTCCGTTCCTACACCAAGGTGCTGTTCATTCGAGAGCCAATGGAGCGTCTGGTCTCAGCATTCAGGGACAAATTTGAGAGCCCAAACTCATACTACCACCCTGTGTTTGGCAAGCCAATAATCTCTAAGTACAGGGTGAATGCATCCAAATCAGCACTCAGGACAGGCAGCGGTGTCACTTTTCAGGAGTTTATCCGCTACCTGCTGGATGTACACCGTCCTATCGGCATGGACATCCACTGGGAGCCAGTAAGTCAGCTCTGCAGTCCATGCCTGCTCGATTATGACTTCATCGGCAAATTTGAGACTATCGAGGAGGAAGCAAACTTCCTCTTGGATAGAGTGGGTGCTCCAAAAAACCTCACATTCCCCACCTTCAAGGACAGAAACCCAGAAGCTGCGAGGACTTCCACACACATCACGCAGCGTTACTTCACACAGCTCAGTGCCTCAGACAGGCAGAGGGTATATGACTTCTACTACATGGACTATCTAATGTTCAACTATTCCAAACCTTTTCAAGATGTGTACTGATAAACTCATTGTCACTTTTGGTTGGCATTGTCATGGTTGCTCTTGTAGGTCGTCAAAAACGTATAGATTATTGCAGTGTGAAACTGACATAGTCGTTGTTCATTGTAACTGCTTCAAATTAGCAGGTGTTTTGTCACTTCGCACCAATAATTTAGCAATGAACACATTCCAACTGGGATTGAAACAGAGCGGGACCGACTAGAAATTCATTGTTATGAACTCTAAACGCACTGCAGATGTATGGATGATTCACAGCCTATTAACCCCTTAATCCCTTGTCATTTCATTTACTGAAAGCAACATCCCCCTGTCATGATAATATTACCTAAACACAATGCTTTAAAGTATTAAAATGTAACTATAATATTGTATTATTGTCATTCAGATGACTATATATTTTTCTAAGTATTTGTATAATGGCTTTATGTTTAGCTGTAGGTGTGAATGGCAGCATAATTATAGATGTAGTCTTTCTTAGAACAACTGCGGAATGTTTTTCTTCCATCATTGGAAGATCACGTTTTGGATTTCAACCATGCCACTATTTTGTCCACATATTCGTCTCAAATAAGTAACCTCAGAAGACAGTAGTCCTAGGCAATCTAGTTTCTCCAATTTTTAAGAAATATTCCTGTAATAATTCCAGCATTACGCTCCTCAGAGAACACAGCAGACCAAGGGTAAGATCAAATGGGAGCTTTCTTTTTATTTTTCATCAATGGTGTTATGATAAATAGTACAAATATTCCTCACTCACTCAGTTTTTTGTTGTTGTTTGTTTTGCACACACACACTCATCACACTCACCTGGTTTAAAGTCTAATACTTTACGAAATTCTACGCAGACCCCCAACAGATGCTGCAAATTGTACCCTAGACTCAGGCTTAAGGGAAGCATTGAGGTGCTTTTATTACCAAATTCTTTCACTGTACATTGTAAATTGAATCTTATCTTTTGAACATTGTGATCTGTGTGAATTTAAATAGCAGGTACACTTATATGTATGCCTACACAGACCAACACTTCATGTGTAGGTCAGGGTGGTGTTCCAGAAAGCAAGGTTAACTTACTGTCACATAAACCCTGAACTCTAGGTTGATTAACCCAAACATTGCTTACTCAGGGTACGCAATGTTTGCGTCCAGACTTAGGAGGATACCAATAGTTTTCAGGAGTTACCATAGAAACCCAGGGTGAGAAAAAGCAAGCCGCCAGGTTTGAGGTTTTAATGCATGCTTTATATATATATATAATATATATATATATATATATATATATATATATATATATATATATATATATATATATATATAACATCCAGGGTGTCCTGTGCCTAGTGCCCCATAGGCTCCAGGTTCCCCTGCGACCCTGAGCAAGGAGTAAGCGGTAGAAGATGGATGGATGGGTGGAGATACATATATATATTCCCTCTTAAGGATCGATGAGAACCACATTCTCATTTATTTCATACATGTCCTAAAGTGTAACCTGACTACGTGGACCTACCTTCTATAATAACATTTCTCTAGGTTCTATGTAGCCAACAGGAAGAAGGCTGAGGACTGTAAAATGGTTGGCGGACCACCACCACTTTCACTCACTTCAGATGAGGAGCTGGCCCTGTCCCTTTCAAGGGCAATCCAAAGTCAATGGGATTCCAGGGAGCAGTTCATCAGAGTCAGCTACGTCCCATGATATAAGTAGCTTGGTAAAATGTAGGTATAACATATTAGTACTAATGACTTTTTTTTTTAAGTTTCCAGTAAATCCAGTAAAACACTCAAGATGAGTATAAACACTGCCACAGTTTGAAAAATGTATTTTGAAATAACACTTTACCGTCAACGTTTCACTTGTGTATGATGCATGCTTGTTTTATTTGATTTCCTCTGGTGTGTACCGTCTTAATTGTAGTGTCCCTATTAGATAAGATGCAGTTAAAAAAAAAAAAAAAAGCTGAAGTTAAAAAAGGCCAGGCTTGAAATTTAATTGCTGAAGCACTGGCTAAAGGTGGGCAAAATATTGCATTTTCCTAGTGATGATTATTCTGTCATTATTGTTGAATGGTAAAGCAATAAATACAAATGTATTTTCCAGTTAGAAGAAATAAAGAAACAATGAACCACACTTGACTGTTCACATTGTGCATTAGTCATTTAATTAGAAATGATTCTGATTTCAGATCACATCTCGTACCACAGTGACAATTCTTAGGTTCACTGGAGGTTCCTCATGCCATCTTCATCAACGGTTCATCATGGTTTATGGCCAGGGAACTGCACAAAATTGTGTAGGAACCGTTTGAGTGCAAGGCATACTCTATGAAAGGTTCTACGCACTGTTGGCTTTTCCACATGCTCTGCACCACTCATGTTATATACAGAAAACTCCCTGTGGTGTAAAATGTGCTCGGTGTTAAGCGCTGATCCACACTGGGTCACGTTGGCGATGGGAAGCTTCAAAAGCTAAACTTAGGCTATAAGGCCAGAGGTATGTGGAATGCCGGTGTTTTCAGACACACCAATTATGAACATTACTAACCGTACAATCTCCCTAGAGAAACAGTGGCAGTAGAACGGGGCGTACCGAAGAGCTCAGTGACTTTAAATGTAGCAGTAAGATGCCATCTTTGCAGTTTGTGAAATTTCGGCCTATTATTAGTGCCATTATTGTGAATTTAAAGCCTTAAACGGAGTGGAAACATTTTCTCTGGAGTGATGAATCAGTCTGATGGACGCATCTTGGTTTTCCAGGAGAACGCTATCTACAGGAATGCGTAGTGCCAACAGTATAGTTTGGTGGTGGAGGGATAATGGGATAATAGTCTGGGGCTGTTTGTCAGGGTTTGGGCTAGGCTTCTTAGCAACCAGATGTCAGATGAAAGTGCTTAAAATGTCACGTGTGCATTTGAATCCTATAACAATAATGGGGAGATCACCTAAAAAAAAATTTTTAATTCTCCCTATTTGTAGCATGTAAGGGAGATATTTGCAGCAACAGTCATAAACTCATTCTAAATCTTTTATTTCAAGCTGTGGCAGGTTTTTTTGTTGTTGTTGCTGCTGTTTTTTTTGGTTTTTTTGGTTTTTTTTAGAAATTCCCCTTATCCATTTGCACCGGTTAGCAATAGGTGTCGCTAAAAACACCTGAATTCCACATACTTTTGGCCTTACAGTGTAAGTTCAGCTGTCTGTCCACTTGAGCTGAAATTTTGTATAACCCAGCTCAAATTTTCCACTAGAGGGTGCTATTCATTTATTTATTTATTTATTTTTCATATAAAAACAAACACACCTCTTATACAATAAGGTGTACAGTGAATGATCTTTGTTAGCATTATAGCATCACTCCTTCTTCAGGGTCACGGGGAACCTGGAGCCTATTCCAGGAATCATCAGGCACAAGGGGTACACCCTGGACCGAGTGCCAGTCCATCGCAGGGCACAATCACAATCACATAGACACACACACCCATTCATACACTACGGACACTTTAGACATGCCAGTCAGCCTACCATGCATGTCTTTGGACAGGGGGAGGAAACCGGAGTACCCGGAGGAAACCCCCGCAGCACGGAATCAAACCCCGGACCCTGGAGGTGTGAGGCGAAAGTGCTAACCACTAAGCCACCGTGCTTAGTGCATTACACATTTGGCCAGACTATTTGCAAATATCTATGATACTAACATTTTTTTTTAAACAAACCATATAATTTATCTCACTGAGAAATATTACATTTAAAAATGTCTTGGTTAATTACACTGTAATGACAAAACGTGTGACGTGAGAGGAGCAGTAATGGAGCAGAACCTACTAATAAACCTCATATGAAAATTACACCGGAAGCTCTGAAGGTCCTTAAATCACCATAGGCACATGAAATTTGCATTGTTCTCATTTGAAGAAGAGCTGGCTCTCTGAAGGTCTTTGCAGGACCTTGTTGAGAGGGGGAATAACTCAAAGTGTTTTCAATGTATATGCAAGAACACAAATTTTCTTATAATGTCCCTGAGGTTGTTGATTATGAATGCTGAGAACAAAAAGGGGCAGTTATCCAAGCCCTTGGGTAGGGATAAATACTTTCGCTATAGCTGAAATGGCTTTACCAACACTGAAGCAATTAATGGGGTCGTGCATGTGTCGTCACAAACTTCAGTCATTGTCATGCTGGAACACATTTGGGCCCCTTAGTTACAGTGAAGCACAATCTTAATGAATATTTTCTAATGGTATATGGACTGGTTACTGCCCCCTTTGTGTTCCCAGCATTCATAAACAACATAATGCATCAAATAAAGGCATTCTAAACAATTGAGTTCTTCGAACTTCATTGCAAGGAATATAAAACTGCATTATACCGTGTGTACCACATGATGGCAGCAAAAACTAATCTAGCTGAGGTAGAGTTGCTAAAACTGAGATCCTTTCATAACAGACACTGCCAGTGGCCCTAAAATGAATTTCCTGCATTAGAAGAAAGATGAAGCTTTTATTTGTCACATATATATTACAGTAAAGCGAAATTCTTCTCTTTTCTTTTTCACATATCCCAGCATCTTAGGAAGTTAAGTTCAGAGCATAGGGTCAGCCATGGAGCAGATAGGGTTAAGGGCCTTGTTCAAGGTAAATGTCCTAGGGCCCAAAGGCCCAAAAGTGTCAGCTTAGTGGTGTTGAACGCTTGATCTTCTGTTCCCACATTCCCTATATTCCCAAGAAAAAAACATCAAACCAAGTGCATACACTGATCAGCTATAACATTAAAACCACTGAGAGGTGACGTGAATAACATTAGTGGGATATATTAGGCAGCAAGTGAACAGTCAGTTCTCAGGGTTGGTGTGTTGGAGGCGGGGGGAAAAAGGCAAGAATCTGAGCAATTTTGACAAGGGTCAAATTGTGATGGGTACTGTACAGTGCCTTGCGAAAGTATTCAGCCCCCTTGAACTTTTCAACCTTTTGCCACATTTCAGGCTTCAAGCATAAAGATATAAAATTTTTATTTTTTGTGAAGAATCACCAACAAGTGGGACACAATTGTGAAGTGGAACGAAATCTATTGGATTTTTGAAACTTTTTTAACTAATAAAAAAATGAAAAGTGGGGCATGCAAAATTATTCGGCCCCCTTGCGTTAATACTTTGTAGAGCCACTTTTTGCTGCGATTACAGCTGCAAGTCGCTTGGGGTATGTCTCTATCAGTTTTGCACATCGAGAGACTGAAATTCTTGCCCATTCTTCCTTGCAAAACAGCTTGAGCTCAGTGAGGTTGGATGGAGAGCGTTTGTGAACAGCAGTTTTCAGCTCTTTCCACAGATTCTCGATTGGATTCAGGTCTGGACTTTGACTTGGCCATTCTAACACCTGGATATGTTTATTTGTGAACCATTCCTTTGTAGATTTTGCTGTATGTTTGGGATCATTGTCTTGTTGGAAGATAAATCTCCGTCCCAGTTTCAGGTCTTTTGCAGACTCCAACAGGTTTTCATCCAGAATGGTCCTGTATTTGGCTGCATCCATCTTCCCCTCAATTTTAACCATCTTCCCTGTCCCTACTGAAGAAAAGCAGGCCCAAACCATGATGCTGCCACCACCATGTTTGACAGTGGGGATGGTGTGTTGAGGGTGATGAGCTGTGTTGCTTTTACGCCAAACATATCATTTTGCATTGTGGGCAAAAAGTTCGCACCTTCTTCCACATGTTTGGTGTGTCTCCCAGGTGGCTTGTGGCAAACTTTAGACGAGACTTGTTATGGATATCTTTGAGAAATGGCTTTCTTCTTGCCACTCTTCCATAAAGGCCAGATTTGTGCAGTGTACGACTGATTGTTGTCCTATGGACAGACTCTCCCACCTCAGCTGTAGTTCTCTGCAGTTCATTCAGAGTGATCATGGGCCTCTTGGCTGCATCTCTGGTCTTCTCCTTGTCTGAGCTGAAAGTTTAGAGGGACGGCCAGGTCTTGGTAGATTTGCAGTGGTCTGATACTCCTTCCATTTCAAAATGATCGCTTGCACAGTGCTCCTTGGGATGTTTAAAGCTTGGGAAATCTTTTTGTATCCAAATCCGGCTTTAAACTTCTCCACAACAGTATTACGGACCTGCCTGGTGTGTTCCTTGGTCTTCATGATGCTCTCTGCGCTTTCAACAGAACCCTGAGACTATCACAGAGCAGGTGCATTTATACAGAGACTTGATTACACACAGGTGGATTCTATTTATCACCATCAGTCATTTAGGACAACATTGGATCATTCAGAGATCCTCGCTGAACTTGAGTTTGCTGCACTGAAAGTAAAGGAGCCGAATAATTTTGCACGCCCCACTTTTAATTTTTTTATTAGTTAAAAAAGTTTCAAAAATCCAATAGATTTTGTTCCACTTCACAATTGTGTCCCACTTGTTGGTGATTCTTCACAAAAAATTTTAATTTTATATCTTTATGTTTGAAGCCTGAAATGTGACAAAAGGTTGAAAAGTTCAAGGGGGCTGAATACTTTCGCAAGGCACTGTATATATATATATATATATATATATATATATATATATATATATATATATATATATATATATATATATATATATATTTTCCCTCTTATGGATCGATGAGAACCACATTCTCATTTATTTCATACATTTCCTAAAGTGTAACCTGACTACGTGGACCTACCTTATATAATAACATTTCTCTAGGTTCTATGTAGCCAACAGGAAGAAGGCTGAGGACTGTTAAATGGTTGGCGGACCACCACCACTTTCACTCACTACAGATGAGGAGCTGGCCCTGTCGCTTTCAAGGGCAATCTTTATGTTTGAAGCCTGAAATGTGGCAAAAGGTTGAAAAGTTCAAGGGGGCCAAATACTTTCGCAAGGCACTGTAGATAACTGGGTCAGACTGCCAAAATGGCAGGTCATGTGGGGTGTTCCCACTATGCGGTGGTAAGTACCTACCAAAAGTGGTCCAAGGAAGGCCAACCGGTGAACCGGCAACAGGGTCATAGGCGCCCAAGGTTCATTGATGTGAATCATTGATGTGATTGCTGAAAAATTGAATGCTGGCTGTGAAAAAAAGGTGTCAAAACACACAAGAAGACGAGTCAGTGAAGGAAGTGTGATGCTCTGGGCAATGTTCTTCCAGGAAACCTTGGGTCCTGGCATTCACATGGATGTTACTTTGACATGTACCACCTACCTAACATTGATGCAGACCTAGTACACACCTTAATGACAACTTTATTCCCTAATGGCAGTGGCCTCTTTCATACAATATTGTGCCCAACATTTAAGGTGTTGACTTGGCCTCCAAATCCCCCAGATCTCAATCCAATTGAGCATCTGTGGGACGTGCTGTACAAACATGTCCGATCAATGCTCCACCTCACAACTTACAGGACTTAAAGGATCTGCTGCTAACATCTTGGTGCCAGATTCCACAATGCACTTGTTGAGTCCATGCCTCGCCAGGTCAGAGCAGTTTTAGCGGCACACTATATTAGGTAGGTGGTTTTAATGTTATAGCTGAAAGATGTATATACCCCCTGTACATACAATGCCCTCCACTAATATTAGTACCCTCAGTAAATATAAGCAAAGAAAGCTGTGGAAAAATTTCTTTATTGTTCTTGTTGATCTTTTGTTTAAAAGAATTCACAAATATACTCGGATATCAAACAATTGCAAACACAATGCAGGTTTATACAAACATAGATCTTGTTAAATATAGGTGTGCAACAACTATTGGCACCTCTATGAGTTCATATGAGAAAAATATGTTTCAAGTATATTCCCATTGATAGTTTTTAATTTTTTTTAGTACACCTGGGTGGCTAGGAACATGAAATTGTTCGACCATGACTTCCTGTTTCACAGGGGTATAAATATGAGGTAACACACAGGCTAAATTCCCTTAGTCAATCATAGCAATGGGTAAGAACAAGGAATATAGCTTTGATGTGCAGCAAAAGATTGTTGAGCTTCAGAAAATGGGAAGTGTCTTTAGGAAACTAGCATAAGCAATGAAAATGCCCATTTCCACCATCAGGGCAATAATTAAGAAGTTCCAGTCAACTGGAAATGTTATAAATCAACCTGGAATTGGACATGTGCATACATTATCTACTTGAATTGTATATTCAATGCTATATCGCCTCAAAACATTGTTAAGAGGATGGTTCGAGTGGCCAAAAAAATCTCCAAGGATCACAGTTGGAGAATTGCAGAAGTTAGTTGTGTCTTGGGGTCAGAAAGTCTCCAAAATTACAATGCGAAGTCACCTACATCACCACAAGTTGTTTGGAAGGGTTTCAAGAAAAAAGCCTCTACACTCATCCAAAAACAAACTCGAGCATCTTCAGTTTGCCAGACACGACTGGAACTTCACATGGGATCGGGTTCTATGGTCAGATGAAACCAAAATAGAGCTTTATGGTAATAAACACCAGAGGTGGTTTTGGCGCACACAGAGAGGTAGCCATATGGAAAAGTACCTCAGGTTAAATATGGAGGTGGCTCTTTAATGTTTTGGGGCTGTTTTTCTGCCAGAGGACCTGGACATTTTGTTAGGATTATATGTCATCATGGACAAATATCAACAGATACTAAATGAAAACCTGACTGCCTCTGACAGAAAGCTTAAAATGGGCCGTGGATGGATCTTCCAGCAGGACAATGATCCAAAACATACATCAAAATCAACACAAAAATGGTTTACTGACCACAAAATCAAGGTCTTGCCATGACCATCCCAGTCCCCTGACCTGAACCCCATAGAAAACCTGTGGGGTGAACTGTAGAGGAGAGTCCACCAGCGTGGACCTCGAAATATGAAGGATCTGGAGAGATTCTGTATGGAGGAACGGTCTCCGATCCCTTGCAGTGTATTCTCCAACCTCATCAGGCATTATAGGAGAAGACTCAGATCTGATATCTTGGCAAAGGATGATAGCACAAAGTATTGACTAAAAGGGTGCCAATAATTGGTGCAGACCTATGCCTAACAAATATATTTTTGGATAAACCTGTGTTTTGTTTGCAATTGTTTGATATCCATGAACAAAAGATCAAAAGTTTACACAATAAACTTTTTATCGTCCCTTTGATGCCAAAGAGCTCCATTTTGGTCTCATCTGACCACCAGCGGACAACTTGGTGAAAGTGTTGTGGTCAGATGAGACCAAAATGGAGCTCTTTGGCATCAACTCAACTCGCCGTGTTTGGAGGAGGAGGAATGCTGCCTATGACCCCGAGAACACCATCAACACCGTCAAACCTGGAGGTGGAAACATTATGCTTTGGGGGTGTTTTTCTGCTAAGGGGACAGGACAACTTCACCGCATCAATGGGACGATGGGCGGGGCCATGTACCGTCAAATCTTGGGTGAGAACCTCCTTCCCTCAGCCAGGGCATTGAAAATGAAAAGTAATTACTAAGTCATTACCAAGTACTAAGTCATGTTTTGCAGAGGGGTCAAATACTTATTTCCCTCATTACAACGCAAATCAATTTATAACATTTCTGACATGCGTTTTTCTGGATTTTCTTGTAGTTATTCTGTCTCCCACTGTTCAAATAAACCTACCATTAAAATTATAGACTGATCATTTTTTTAGTAGTGGGCAAACGTACAAAATCAGCAGGGGATCAAATACTTTTTTCCCTCACTGTATATATTGTAAAACATGGTAGTTCTTTAGCTTCTTTGAGTCATTCTGGAAGTATTAATAAGCCTGTATATTTTCACCAGGGTGCTTCAGTTTAAAATGTTGTTGTTGGAGTACAAAAAAGTGTATTGTTTCAGAAGACAATTTGGAAACCAATCATTTCAATCAATAGTTCAAGAGCCTATGAACATAGAGCAAAATTTCACTTGGGCATTTTCCCAATCCTGTACAGTAGAGGGCGCCAAACACCGATAAATGTTCTGCATATGTCTTGACGTTACATCAATGAATACAATTATTTAAAGGCACGTAAAACAAACATCCAAATGAATAAGTCATCTGCTAACCTACCTAAAACAGCTAGAGTCAGCAATCCTAGATGTATGAAGAGAAATGACCCAGTTTAGACCACTCAGATTTGATCACACCTGCCATTTATGGTGTTATTATAACGTTTGCACAGGATTTTTAATTAGTTTCAATCTGGTATTATTTGTTTGAGTGTTTGCGAGGAAACACTAATATCCAAACAATATTTCCAAAACAACACCTCATTCATAAAGTTACACAGATACTGGACAAATTTCACATTCAAAGCTTAAATCTGATGATGAACAAGTCTCCTAGAGTAATAGAGTAATAGAGAGAAGAAAAGCAGGATAGTTAAAGTAGTAGTAGTAGTAAAAGTAGTAGTAGTATATTAGTAGTAGTAGTCGTAAAAGTAGTAGTATATCATTAATAGTAGTAGTAGTAGTAGTAGTAGTAATAGCAGCAGTAGTAGTAGTAGTAGTAGTAGTAGTAGTAGTATTAGTAGTAGTAGTAAAAGTAGTAGTAGTAGTAGTAGTAATAGCAGTAGTAGTAGTAGTATATGATTAATAGTAGTAGTAAAAGTAGTAGTAGTAGTAGTAGTAATAGAGTAGTAGTAGTAGTAGTAGTAGTAGTAGTAGTAGTATATGATTAATAGTAGTAGTAGTAGTAGTAGTAGTAGTAAAAGTAGTAGTAGTAGTAGTAGTAATAGAAGTAGTAGTAGTAGTAGTAGTAGTAAAAGTAGTAGTAGTATATATAGTAATAAACACTAGTTTATAATAGTGTTCTTCGGGGGGCAGACCAACCACAGTCTGTCCAACCGCCAGTTCCTTGTTACCTGATCTATGCAAATGTAGACAACAAGCTGTGGGTCCAACAGGAAGGACCCCAACACGTTTAACCATTCAACACATTTAAACATGACTCAAAAAAAAATCAAACACATACCAAGTTGGCCACACACAACACCTATGTTGTACTCAGTATTTGTTCACACCTTTTTTGTCCATTTGCGTTCCACTCTACTCTTTATACTTATCCATCACCACACACAAAAACTCACATTGCGGAATGTGGTAACCACACACCAACAGCTACAACTCATGGTGTGGTAGCACAAACAACTTACAAAGCAAAAAAATAAAAAAACACACCCCCCAAAGCCAAGCAGCAATGTGTCACACACACACAGCCACACGAGCGGGAACCACAGAGAGGGGGACACCATGAAAACAAAGGGGTCCGCGGAGGAAACAGCAGCACAAAAGAGACCAAAAAAAAAATTATAGCAACAGCACACACTTCTAGCAGTACAAGCCAGAGCACATAGCACATATAGCAGTACAACAGTACATAACCACAGTAGTAGCAGTAGTAGTAAAACAGTAGTAGTACATAGCAGTAGTAGCAGTAGTACACCACCATCGCAGCAGTAGCAGTAAAAGTACAGCAGTAGTAGAAGTGTAGTAGTAGTAGTCAAAGTAGTAGTAGTATATTAGTAGTAGTAATAGTAGTAGTAGTATATTAGTAGCAATAGTAGTAGTAGTAGTAGTATATTATTAGTAGTAGTAGTAATAGTAGTAGTAGTAGAAATATTAGTATATTTGTAGTAGTACTAGTAGTATATTATTAATAGTAGTAGTAGTAGTGATAGTAGTAAAAGTAGTAGTAGTATATTAGTAGTAGTTTATTATTAATAGTAGTAGTAGTATATTAATATTATTATCATTATTATTATTATCATTATTATTAGTAGTAATATATTATTATTATTATCATTATTATTATTAGTAGTAGTAGTAGTAGTAAAAATAGAAGTAGTAATAGTATATTACTATTATTATGATGATGATGATCATTATTAGTAGTAGTAGTAGTAGTAGTAGTAGTAAAAATAGTAGTAGTAGTAGTAGTATATTATTAGTAGTAGTAGTAGTAGTAATAGTAGTAGTATATTATTATTATCATTATTATTATTATGATTAATAGTAGTTGTAGTAGAATATTATTATTATTATTATTATTATTATTATTATTATTATTATTATTATTATGATTAGTAGTAGTAGTAGTAGTAGTAGGCCTATGATTATTGTTATTACTATACAAAGGTACTATTATAACGGATATAGCACGCGCTGTAACGTATTTCAATTTCAACATCTTTTTATTTTCCCTCAACTCTTACACTCACCTTGAACGACGTGACACCATCCATCTCCCTATCCATCCATCTACCCATCTATCTCTCTATCCATCTCTCTATCTATCCATCTACCCATCTATCTCTCTATCCATCTCTCTATCTATCCATCTACCCATCTATCTCTCTATCCATCTCTCTATCTATCCATCTACCCATCTATCTCTCTATCCATCTCTCTATCTATCCATCTACCCATCTATCTCTCTATCCATCTCCCTATCTATCCATCCACCCATCCATCTATGGAAATGGAACGTAACTGTAGAAAGAAACAATTGAATAAAGTGCACGCACGCGAGAATCTTTTTTTGTTTTGTTTTGTTTTGTTTTAACTTCTTTTTAACGAGCTTTTTGTTCAGGGAAAGAGAAGGAAGGGGGCGGGGCAACCAGGGGGGAGGGGGTGTCAGGTGAACGTCTCTATCTAGCCGCGCGCGCTAGCGCGCCGATTGAAATGGTGCGTTTGCTGCGGGCGCGTTTTGAGGGCGCTCGCGAGGGCGCTTTTCCCTGATAGACGTCATTTGGTTTTAATGGCCTACAGGAAATTTTGGCGTTACAGTTCCGAGACATGAAGAGAGAGAGAGAGAGAGAGAGAGAGAGAGAGAGAAAGGAAAATCGCCGCATGAACCCTATTCAAGGATATAGCTTCGTATTTATTACAACAACAACAACAACAACAACAACAAATCCTCTTTTCCTTTCTAAACACTTTCTCAACAAGTCCGTTTGAACTCCAGAGTCAGAAGTAAGGTGGGACAGAGCAGTGTCCTGATCTAATTGTTCTCCTTTTTGACGGTTTTCCTCTCGACAACACAACACACCACCGCCGGAGGGGAAATCTTCCATCAGAACAAACCTGCACTGATTTCAACATCTGTTTCTTTTCCCTCAACTCTGACACTCACCTCGAACGACGTGACACCATCCATCCATCCATCTATCTCTCTATCCATCCATCTATCCATCTCTATCTATCCATTCATCCATCTCTCTATCTATTCATCCATCCATCTATCTCTCCATCTATCTCTCCATCTATCTCTCCATTTTTCTCTTCTCTCTCTCTCTCTCTCTCTCTCTCTCTCTCTCTCTCTCTCTCTCTCTCTCTCTCTCTCTCTCTATCCCGAAGCAGAACTTCAGCTGAATTCCTTGGACGAGGGGAAATGAACCCAAAGCGCTCATGGTTGTGAATAGCCAGAAGAGGGAGAACATCACATCACGCTTTCGCCTTTAAAAGAGAGAAAGAGAGAAAGAAAAAAAAGCAGCTTTTTAGCTTGGCTTGAGCTAATTGAAGCCATAATCCTCATCCCCAAAGGCTACTGCGCGGCCCGGAGCGAGTCATTTCTTCTTCTCCTTCTTCCTTTCCCTGAGCTCTGCTGTTATTTGTGATTTCTCCGAGCGCACGGGTTATCGGCTTTCTTCCTCGCCGTCTCAGCGAGCCGAACATTTATACCGCCTATATTGATCTTTATTATTATTATTATTATTATTATTATTATTATTATTATTATTATTATTATTATTATTATTTTTCTCCTCTTGTATCTGAACGCACAAACCCGCTGGACGACGCAACCATAAAGTTACCAGGACGTTGAGAAGATCTAAAGAAAGAGAGAGGAATAAACGGAGCCAAAAAAAAAAAAAAAAAAAAAAAAGCAAGAGAGAGAGAGGAGATAGAGAGAGGGGAAAAAAAAGAGAGAGAGAGAGAGAGAGAGAGAGAGAGAGAGAGGTTTCCTGTTCTCTGTAAAGTGAACCGTTGAGCTTTAATGTGAATAAGTCAGAGGTTTAAACGTCCAAACCCGCGCACTACATGGAGAACAGTGCGCTTACGGTGGTGCACACACTCGTCCTCATAGTGTTCAGTGCGCTAGTATGCGGGTTTGGACGTAACCAAGGCAACGCCGGTGTATAGATCTTTAAAGCCACAGCGAGCGTTTCGGATCGATCCATCGCGCGCGCGCATGCACCGGTTCTTAATGCGGTTTGGTTTTGTATTCCTATTGGATTCGGGTCCGGACAGGACGCGCGCGCGTTACTAAGCCCGTAAAACTGATTCGCACTCGCTTTAATCCGACCGAGCCGGATTCTCCGTGGACTACGATGTTCGAGACGGTAGGATTCATTTCAAGCGGATCTGATCTATCTCTAGCTGCTGGAGTCATTACTAGATTGGATGTCCTCCAATCTAGTAATTACTACAGCGATTACTAAACCCAATCCATTACAATCCAGTAATGGATTGCTCAAACAAAACCCTCATAGAATTTGTAATGGTTTTAACGGTTATAGTGGGAGTCGTAATGGTTTTAATGGAAATTGTATTGGTCCCTATGGGTCTCTACTGGTAATTTGTTGCCTTCTGTTTACTGGAGGCGTGTCATGTCTAGTGGATATCATTAAGGACCAGTAATGGGACTGTTTTCCAGGTTATAGTGGGAGTTGTATTAGTTTTAATGGAAATTGTAGTGATCCCTATGGGTCTCTACTAGTTTTGTTGCCTTCTCTTTACTGGAGGCGTGTCATGTCTAGAGAATATCAATAAGGACCAGTAATGGCAATGGTTTCATGGTTATAGTGGGAGTTGTGTTGGTTTTAATGGAAATTGTAATGGTCCCTATGGGTCTCTACTGGTAATTTGTCACCTTCTATTTACTAGAGGTGTGTCATGTCTAGTGGATATCAATAAGGACGAATAATGGGACTGTTTTCATGGTTATAATGGGAGTTGTATTGGTTTTAATGGAAATCGCAACTGTCTCTACTGGTACTTTGTCGCCTTCTATTTATTGGATGAATAACGAGAATGGTTTTAATGTTTGGTCTGTAATGGTATTTGTAGTGGAAACCATTAGCCTTTCTGTGAGGGTTTTCTTTTTCAGCAGGGCTCACTTGTATAAGCGCTCCTAAGACTCCGACTCGGGTATGAGTCGTTATGACAAGCTGCCGTCGGTGAAGCCGTGTGAACTTTCGAGTCGCTCAGAGATAAACCATTCACACTTTATTCTTCAGGTACTTCAGTCCTGTGCAGTGCGGAACTCTACAATAGTGTTACGCTCGAGCGTTACTGCTCTGCTGATGTTGAATGAACAGCGACGTTATTTATTTAAATACATCCAGACACACGTGAGGGGATTTTGTTATTATTCTTAGCCGGATTGTTTTCTTGTTTTTGTTTGTTTTTTTGGTCGAACGTGTAGGACATGGGTTTTTCAGATTGCTATTTGTGTAATCCGGCTTTTATAGTGCATTACACATAGACACTCCTCCCATTTGTGTAGGAGAGAGCGAGCGAGAGCGAGAGTGCACGGTCGTCCAGCATTAACGTCAGGGTTTTTGGTTACAATCCCCCCCGGAGCTATATGGCGAGGTTGGATAGCTGCATACGCCAAGAATGTCTCGAGTCCTTTATTGTAGTTTTTTTTCTATCACCGAGGTCTGAATGTCTCATCTAGGCTGTGTATTGAATGAGCCTTGTTGCTGAAGGCTGTGTGCCCGGAGCACACGGGCAACACCCTGGAAAAAGTGGCATTTTTGTAGCAAAAACACATGGAACGATTCGCAGTGCGATTACGATTCGACTTGACTTTGTCTGAACGTCGGTACGCAAGTTAAAAGGCAGAAAGAGTATGTATGAAGTCTGTAACTTTATTTAAAGACATCGTACTGTAATTCCGATGGAGTACATGTCTCGTACGTATTTGTCTTAGGAAATTTCCACTTCACAGATTGGGTCAAAGCCCTGTAACTTTATATATATATATATATATATATATATATATATATATATATATATTTCACAGTGTTTTTAAAATAAATTCCGAACGATCTCGGTTATGTTCGATGCAAGTGTTCGCTCTCGTACATCGATCGGCCAACCCATCATCAAAACTTCAAACCGCTGTGCTCTGACCGTACAGACCCACACAGTCAGGCTTCTCTGGATTCAAATGACCTCCATCTAGAAGTGCCTAGAGGCTGAGCGCAGCATCGAATGGGGACAACTGTACACAACCCCCGACCGCAGTGCTGCGTTATAGCTTAGTGATATGACAGCAGACACGTCCCATGCCTTCGCCCTGGGGGCTGAACGATACACGGAACTCATGATCCGGTTTGTATCCCAGATCTGTGATCGTGGTTTCCGTATTAAACTCTGTCTGATACAGATGTTGAAAGATTTCCATTAAAAAGGCATGACGGTTCACCCGAACTGAAAGACGCGCTCTGGGGCGTTAATAGACGTGTAAACGTAAAATACTACCGTGTGGGGTGTTTAAAAAGTTCTACGGTTCGGTCACACGTTATTCAGACCGAAGTGCAGACGACAAACTGAACGGGGGTTGGGTTTTTTTTTTTTTCAGGACTCGCCCCTGTCATGTCTGTGTGTAAAAGCTGTACACTGATTAGGAAGCACCTGTCCAGCACATCCTTTCACTTGCCGGCCTCGGTGGTGGATCTCAGATCAAGCAAATGTAGTCCGCATTCCAGAAATCAGCGTCTGCTCGACACCTTGCATTCACGACATTGCCTGTGACTCGTTTTATTCCGATCTAGGCATTCTGAACGCTATCCCTAAGACAAGGTGATCGAACTTGCGCCACGATCCAGAGATCCGAGGAGCTTTGTTTCGCCTCGACTTGCTCGACTCTACTTACGGGTTAGCAGAGAGCGTACGTCAGAAGGTGGTTGTGAACACGGGTTCGTATGCTTGCACGGGGCTGTCACCCCCGCCCACCCCTTCCTACTCCAAATTCTCAGATTGGTTGCACGGAGCGTCTGAGCCTATCACGTCTAACACCTAGCACGCGACCTTTAATTAGGAACTCGTACGCTTTTTCTTTTTGCCTCACTGTCTCTTCCCCCCAGAGGCAAACACCTTAGCGTCCGTGTCTCCGCATCGCTAATAAACATGTTTCCATTCTGCCCCGGGGCCGCGCCGGTGAAAAGACGACACAAACACACTTAATTAGAGCCTTGGCAATAATTTGTAAGCTAAATACGCAGCGGGGCAGATGAGGAAGCGAGCTGATAAAGGGCGAGGAAGACGGAAAAGCTGCGAGATCCTAACGTGCCACAGCAGCGACACTGAGCTTGCTCTCTATGGCTTTCCCGTTTGTCTGTTTCCAGGAAGGAAGAAGCATGTCGCGCTTGTCTCTGACCCGCTCGCCGGTCTCTCCCCTGGCAGCGCAGGGCATCCCGCTGCCCGCCCAGCTCACCAAAGCCAACGCTCCTGTGCACATCGACGTCGGGGGGCACATGTACACGAGCAGCTTGGCCACGCTCACCAAGTACCCTGACTCCAGGTAAGTCCTTCAATCTGCTCAGCTTTGCGTTATTATATCGTCTAGATCATGCCGCTGCTCTGTGTAGATTTCTGACACGGTGTATTTACACACACTGTCCAGTGTTAGATAGACAGATCAATCATTAACGCATTATTACAGTGTTGTGGACAATAAATGCATCAATAAAAACACTAAACAAGCGTATTTTATTTATGGTGCTGCCTCTCTCGTCCTGCTGGAACGCTACGTAGATTTGCACAGCGACACAGTCCTCTTACTCTCTTCGGGGTGACCCTTGAGGCACGGTATTTCATCCCATTGTATATGCATGGGACAACAAAAACCTGATTTGACTCGATCCTCTTGCACCCTTCTTATTACGCATGCCAAGTGGTGTACAGTAATTACTGCCAACAAACCCTCACGCTGGAGGTACAGCGCTCTCCTGTGCACCTCATTATGCGTGGCACACAGCCATGCCAATTCCACTCGTACGCATAGATATAGCCGATACGCAACTCTTCCGAGCTGGAATTTATTTCTTATGATGAGAAGCAGCTTATAAGCTGAGACTTCTGCAGTCAGTGCGTCTACGCTTGAAAGTATTTCGCAACTCAGGAAGAGCCTTATTTTTCCTCTTCTGGGTTTTTTACATAATTTTTTTTGCAATGTATTAACAACACCGTATACGAAGACTTACGCTGGTCCACGTCATTACATATAGCAGTTGTCAGATGCCGAGATATAGGGCATGTGTGTGGATTTATTTCCCTTCTATCCACAGCTCTGGAAGTAATCGTTTACTTTCATAATCAGCATTTATTCGTCATGTTTGGATTTCACCACCCGTTTATTCACTTAGTTCATGATTTATTGCATTTATGTTATACATTGTGATGAAATTTGCACTTCTTCCCCAACCTCACCTGTCTACCGTAGGGCCACCATTCATGACGGGCACAATTCCCGATTAGATATCGTATCCGCATGCAGCATTAATACGTAAATCGAGATGAAAGAGTTCGAGCGACAGCTGTTTCCGGTTCTCCACATCTGTAGGCGAGTAGATTCGTTCCAGCTGCTGGAATGCAGAGGTACGGAGCAGCGAGCAAACTTTGTAGGCAAGTCTGATGGAAAGTTTATGAGGTGGAAGTCAACGTCGAGCCGGTATTTTCATCGCTGCTGTCAAGTTTTTTTAAGGAAAATCAAACGATGCTTCATTTGTACTCCTGAGGAATAGCGCTGAAGGCTTGTTTTATCTAGCCAGACTCATTTTGATTTATTACCCTTCCCTTGTCGGATTTCTGTGTTCCCAGTCATAGACTAAATCACGCAGGTTTATATTAAGCAAACAAAACACTTTCATCGAATCCGAGTCTGTTAATGCTGTAATGTATGTTTCCTTATTATATTTCCGTTGCTTTGACTTTGATTGAAATGTCGTAACTATCCGGAGGTGCCACTTCAAATTAGTGAAAGGTATTTGGCAAGAATGTGCACTTTCAATAGACTCTAGACTTAGCAAAAATAATGAATTTACAGTAGTTAAGTAGTTTGCGGTAGTTCTTTACTTCTCAGTTGAAGCTGGCGTGTTCTGACATGGCAGCGTTGTTGGTTAGGCATCATTTCTGTGTTTATTTATTTCTTTTTTAAATCGTATACTTTAGTAACTTTCACGCTCGCGCGCCGCTACCGTTAAACGATCCGGCTCCCGCAGCCTCGACCCTGGCACAGAGACGGTTAAAGAAAGCGCCAAGGGGGCGGGCGACAGCTAAGAACAAGGTTAAAGGACTTTTAAGCTGATGATGTCTTTTAATAGATTGATCTGTTAATAATGCAGTGAGGGAAGAGAAAGTTAGTGCAGTAAGTAATGGGGCGGCATCCGTCTTGTTCTCTCGCGGCCGCGCGAAGAGACAGAGGCCATGAAACATTGATGGAGAGCGCCGGAAGGGTCGGGCCTCGCGCTTCTGACATGCATCAGTTACACACAACAGACAGGAGCTTAAAGAGAATCCGAGCTAATGAACACGAGGCGCCGCTCGGCTCAGCGCAGCACAGCACGGCCATGTGGGTATTCAGACAATCAGTCTCTCCCGGGAGAAAAGTTTGATCTAAGATCTGAGGTTAATAGCGAGTCGGCACCGCTATCCGAAGACGTCTGGGGTTGAAACACGTGTATAAAAGCAGGCGGATTACATATGTGCGACTTATCAGGTACATTACATATCAGTAGTTCTGCTCATCGTTACTGTGGTCACTTTAAAATATTGCGTGCTGCATTATTATATATAAATATATATATAACAGTCTGCTCAGTTTGCATCTCAGTCATGGAAGTCACAATGTTTTTTTTTTTTAAACTCTCAATATCCCATGTTATCTTGAGTAGAGGAATCTGAATATTTATTGAGTAGCTGATTGTAGGACTCGTGTATCACCTGGCTGAATGATGCGCCACAAAAGAAGGCTACTGTACATCACGTTCAGATCAGGAGAAACGCTATGGCTCGTGCGGAGAAGCCGAGGTGAATCTGCTTGTGGAGGTTCGATAAATCAGCTGAAAATCACCAGGACGTACTGAGTACATCCGTGTAGGTGGTGGTAACCGAGTTGCAGGTTGAGATGTCAACATCCACACGTCGGTCCAACATCGGCTGAATATCTGAAATCGGTCAGGGAGAAGTTCGTCTCGTGCACTCTGTGTCTGAGCCGAAGTCTGATCTCTATCACAGGATCAGAATTTGATCAGTTTCTATTCGCGTCCTTTTTTATTCATTTGGAACGTGGTGATCTGGCTCACCGAAACATATAGGCGATATCAAATCTACATAATATTACTCCGTTTGTGTGTGTTGGGGTTTTTTTTGTTTTGTTTTTTTCAAAAGAACAATTATATTTGATGTGACTTTTTTTGTTTCTCAGAAAGCATACTATCCAAAAATATGTACAAATCGAAGTCATAACCCAGGTTAGAAAGTCTTTATAGCAATGATGTTGTGTGTGTACCTACACACTGTTACGGTACCTATCTGATTTGGGCATTTGGATTTTAGCCCAATAATTGTAATTTCTCTAAGTGTGTGTCGTGTGTGTGTGTGTGTGTGTGTGTGTGTGTGTGTGTGTGTGTGTGTAAACCTAATTAGGTAGGAAAGAGCTGCCCCAGAAGGAGTAAACACCACAAACATCATGACGAATTCAACACGTGGGTTGTTGAGTGGAAACCATATTGATTGACTGAGAATTTTCGAATGATCAGATTGCTTAGTTTGATATAAAGACATTTTTATAGTTTCAGGTTTGTGATTTTGGAAAACACTGACGGCTTCTGGAAGTCTGGCTATAGTGAGGAGGGGTGAGGGGTGAGGGGTAGGGGGGGGATGTGGGAGGGGGATACACACACATGGATACAGACACACAGCAGATCACTGCCATCACAGAGTTGTGCATCTTCTCTATCTCTGTCTGTCTGTCTCTCTCTCGTTTTTCTCTCTTTCTGAGGCAGCTCAGTCTATCACTAACAACAGAAAAAAGCCAAAAGAGAATCCCATCCTCTCCGATACTCCAGGCAGAAGGTGCTGATTTAGTAAAAGGAGGTGAATGAGAGAGAGATACACAGAAAGTAAGATGCATAGACATGTACACAGACAGACAGCAAACAAGTGAAAGAAAATGGAGAGAGAGAGAGAAAGAGGGCAAAACATAGAAACAGAGTGAGTGAGGGAGGGAAGGGAAAGGAAAGGAAAGGAAAGAAAAACAGGCAGCATTTTAATTGCTTTTTTTTAAAAAAAAAAAAAGAAAGGGAAAAAAAAAGAAAGAAGTGGAGATGAAAAACAGAGTTGGCCCGGAGGCGCATGGTGAAATTCTAGCTGGAAGAATTGCAAGAGCATATGAGAAAGGAAGACCCGAGGCGTAACAGGGAGATGAGTATTGGTTTTTTATAAAGCATTTTGCATCGATTTCCAGAAGAGGGCAAAAAAAAAAAAATAGAAGGGACAGGGGGAGAGCGAGAGAGACAGCGGCAGTGAAGGAAGGAAAGAGGGGGCGAGAGGGCGAGGTGTACACGTACAAAGAAACCGAGGGAACGAGCAAAGGCCGGCTCCTGCAGAGAGCTTTACTCGTCAGACGCAGCGGAAACGCGTACACCTTCGCAAGTCTTTTAGCATTCTAAGACTCCCGTGGATAATCAACATCAACCTACGTTAACATCTACATCACATCTGGGTGCGTCCAGATGTTCATTTTATTCATTTTTTTAAATAGGGACTGTGTGATAACCCTAAGAACAGGGTTACAGGGTCCTAGTATGCTTTTCAGAGAGTCTTGCATCACGACACAGGTGATACTTTCTGAAAGGCATACTAGGACAGGGGTTATTGCAATATTGATATTATATCATCACATCAATCAGGTCGAAGTATGTATAATGATATCTCATCACAATATACTCCAATAACACAAGACGTATTGCAATATTCAGTACATACAGTTACACACAGCCTTAACGGTGGACATGTTTACGGAGTATGCTGTGTGTGTGTGTGTGTGTGTGTGTGTGTGTGAGAAGCTTGCTGTATCTTTTTACTGGCTTCAAAATCTTGCTTTGTCAGCTGTAGGGAGAGAGAGGGGGGGTACCTTTAAAATAAGGTCACTACTCATCTCGTGTTGTTAAACCTGCTGAATTGGACAGATACTCCTTGTAGTGCGATTCCTCCCACACCCAGCGAGCGTTCGAGCGAAAGAGACTGACTGTAATAGAAATTCAATTCCATTCATCTCTGAGCTTTAGGCTTCAGCGCGAACACACCTGTGTGCATTGAATCTCCCGTTGATGTCTTTGTTCCCTCTTTTCTCTCTCGCTCTGTGTTTAGCTTCGTAACGAGCAATGACAGGCACTCACTCGCACGGGAAGAGCTCTAACTCTCCCGCGATTCCCTTCGAAACCAGCTGACCGGGCCGAGATTACATCAGCGCGCCGATAACGCCGGCTCCACTGACAGGAGAGGTTTCAGACAGGAAGTCAGGCAGGAAGCGAATTTAATGCTCGCCATTAAGATTCCATTAAACACAATCAGGGCTGTAATAGAACGTTTTCAAATGTCTGGAACGATGAACTATCCTCCCCCCCCGTAGAGCACGAACGGTGACGAGGATGATGAGGGAGGCGAAGAAGAGCGCAGTGATGGGATTACAGGTTCGTTATTGCTGATGAGTCTTGAGCATTGACAGAAAGCTGTGTATCGGATGAATGAATGCCTTCCTGAGAGAACCCCACAAGACGAACGGAGATCCCGATTTATAATCCGACTTGTTCGTTACGGTTAGCTGAAACCACAGTCAAATGAAGCTTACTTGGCTATGAACTGAACGAAGCGATGGATGGTTTAAAGCTTTGGCACTGTTTCGAGACCCGTGGTCCAGAGACTCTTCCGAAGCTCATCGTGATTTCCTTTAGGACCAAATATTAACCGTGGGGTGCTGACCGTGGTAGATTTTTATAGTTTAGAAACTATATTTTATAGTTTTTTATAGTTTGAGTTCATGCATTGCATTACTTTTCCATATGTATATATATAAATTTTTGCAAAGGGTGCCAATAATTATGGATTTGACCGTATACATGGATTATTTTGCACATTCATGCACGTTTACATCCAGTATACTTGTGCTACATTAACACTACTGAGTGTGTGAGGGTGAGGAGACGGTGTTCACTGGAATTAATGAACAGTGATGATGGTGTAGAGGTCATGGAGCTTGCAGATCCATGAAATAGCTGTATCAGACGTGCCACTTGTCTCTGTGTGGTAGCGTGTAGCATATTGTTTTTATTTTGCGTGACTTATTTCACTGAGATCTCAGTAAACCCTGCCCTCCTGCCAGATCGTCTTTCCCTCCGCCAGAGAACGCAGCATTGTCTCATCCTACTCCCCGAAATAAATGGAGAAATACTTCAAACTAGTCTCTCTGCTCCAGAATTGTGCCTTGAGCCGCTCCTTTCAACCCGGAGTGCTAATGCGCTTCTGGCTCGCTGCTAATAAAATGGAAAAATAAATGGTAATTGTTTCATGCATTTGAAGAAGGCCAGCCTTACTCCATTAACCGTGTTTGCCGGTGTGTATTTGTGTGTGTGTGTGTGTGTGTGTGTGTGTGTGTGTGTGTGTGTTTGAATTTTCAGGATCAGTCGTCTCTTTAACGGCACCGAGCCCATCGTGCTGGACAGTCTGAAGCAGCACTATTTCATCGACAGGGACGGAGAGATTTTCCGTTACATCCTCAGCTTCCTCAGGACCTGCAAGCTGCTGCTGCCTGAAGACTTTAAGGTAAAAACTGAACCCTGTGTTATTTATGCAGAGATCACGGACATAAGAACCCACAATATATATATATATATATATATATATATATATATATATATATATATATATATATATATATATATATATATATATATATATATATATAGTGCTAATTTAAAACATAAGCAGACCTGAGGATTATGAAGAGTAATCGTGAGTAGGAATGGGGGTAAACAGTCCCCTCTGAAAGTATTGGAACGGGGAGGCCGATTCATTTGGGTTCGAGATCAGAAGACGGATATGAGACGAGAGATTTCGGTTTCCCATGCTCTGCTTTTAATTACTAGGGTACTGTTATTTAGAATCATTTTCACAAATTGTCAAGGTAAAGGAGGCGTGGCCTGCCGGCCCTGTCGGTTCAGAATCCCTCGTCCCTCGCTCTAATCCTGTTCTGTCTCATGTATTCCGGGGTTTTTTCCTGTCTGCAAAAATGGCCCTTCTGCTAGAGAGATCCGCAACATGAATAAAAGCACGCGCAAATTATACGGCTCAGTGCGTGAACTATATAGACTATGGACTTTGTCTCTGTCCCTTGTTCCCCACAAACACACACACACACACGCAGAGTCATGTTAGCGCAGATTAACTCAGGAAGGCTGCACACACCTGGCTCCTATATTGTTCTACGCATGAGGAAACCGCTCCACCTGGCCAAGCTTCACACACAGCTGCCTTCACACTACACAATAATCAGTGTGTGAACCGTCCAGCACAAGCGCACTGACAAAATCGAGGCTTCGTGTGGATTTTAGTGGAGAACGCTCTTGCGAGAGAAAATTGAATCGACCGGTTTCAGATATAAAGATGTTATGAACTGGACGTCGAAGCCGAGGTTTCCGCCAGTGTATCACAAGACGAGCGGTCCCGTGTAGGGTAACCTCAACTCGGTTTATTTCTGTTCTTATCTTTAAAAGTTGGGTTTATTCGACGATGTCCGCTCATTACGACTGATGAAAAATCGGCAAAACTGAGCGGGTGTAATGACCGTCAGGTTTGTGCTGTTTGCCACAATATGTGCCTTCTTATGGACGTGGAAGTGCTTCAAAGAACACAGTCTAATCAGATGCAGCATGTTTGCTGTCTGATGTTTTTACAATGTATACGTCGCAAACATGTCGTTGAAGGCTATTGCAAATATAAATTCATTTTCATATGCCCATATCGTCTTATCTTTTCTTCAGAGGTTCGAGCATTACTAAAAAGAAAAATCGTAGCAGACATTATGAGAGAATTTAAGAGGAAGGAACCAGCCAGGCAAAAGTCCAGTGTGGCCGCTATTTAATAATAATTCGAGATTTGTTGGGGTTTTTTTTTTTTTTTTTACAGACCAAAAACACTACAGTCCCGCCCACTTGCTTTCTGTTGGCTCACAAGTACAAGGCTTGTGAATCCACAGGTCACAGTTCACCCAGAACGTATGCGCTACCGAAAGCCAGTGTGTGTGTGTTTCACATCCCACGTCTTTTTCTGCTAGGTGAATTTTAGTGAGGTTTGCCCCGACCCCCCGGTCTCTCTTCAGCAGGAAAGGCACAAAGGGACGGCATCGTTTTCCATTCGTCTCAGTGCAAAGTAAACACTACGGTTAAACCTCTGCGTCATGTCAACACTAGCGTTCGTTCCTGAATGAAGAAAGTTGTGAAACAGCAGGGATCGTCCATATCGGCTACACGGTCAGCTTTCCGGTACAAACCCCCCGTTTAATACTGAATTTTGATACGATATGGACAGGAAGTAGTCAATAAATGCGACGTGTAACCATGAGAACAAACGGCAGAAATACTGAGGTGTATTACACATCCCCCTTTCAGAGGTCATGCAAATCAAAAGGTATTACGGCGATGGTTTCGAATGGCACAGACAGTACCAAGCCATTAGAAACCATCACCGTAATGCCTTTTGATTTGCGTGACCTCTGAAAGAGGAAACAAAGTGACTGGTGGGATTATTGCGTGTCTTTATCGGCACGACATCACTGCTCCGCTTGGCCTCAGGGATCAGTACCACGCCCTGGCACAGGCAGCTGGTGTGTTCCTTTAAGTCCCGGAACAGATTTCATTTGCAGCCATGCAAAATATAGTTTTTGTTGAGAGAGAGAGCGAGAGAGCGAGAAAGAGAGAGAGAGAGAGAGAGAGAAAGAGAGAGACAGAGAGAGAGAGAGAGAGAGAGAGAGAGAGCCATTTAGAGGATGGTGTTCTGCTAGGATACATCAGTAAGCATCAGTAAAATAAGGTATTGCTGTTGTGTGCACATGTTCACAGGTAGAGTTGCAGTCTCGCGTGTGCAGTAGTGAAGAACACGCAGCTGTTTAATCCGAGGTGGAAACTTCATAACATCAGTATAACCTGGCGTCATTCTTTGCGAATAAATAATAAGAGAATGCGAGTTATCTGAGAATTACGTGCAGATCGAACTGGCTCATTGGAGCGAGATGGAGTCCGAGAGCTCGAGATTGGTCTCGCTCCGGTTGCCAAGCGTTTCGCTGAGAGAGACCGGTATGAAAATTACTGATAGCTGATTCGTTTTGAGAGATAGAGGGATAGATGGTAGACCAAGACTTGGGGCTTGATTTGAGAGGGAGTTAATGCCATTCCCAGAATGAAAAAAAAATAATAATAATAATTCAGTTACCAAAGTAACATTAAAATAAGACCAATAAATAAATAAAAACTGATATGTACGGCTTGATTTGAAAGGAATTCAAGGTAATGACAATCCCAGAGTATTCCCATCTATTATTATTATTATTATTATTATTATTATTATTATTATTATTATTATTATTATCAAAGACATCTGTGTTGGTTCTATCCAGAGTTTTCATGTCAAACAGGCAAGTTACGTGCCACACACACACACACACACGTATCTACTGAGGAAGTGGTTATGTAGGTACCATGCACAGTAGGTCAGGTTACACTGCCCTTATTCACGGTTACGAAGTTAAAGCCGTATAATTATTACCATTTCCTCCTTCTCCAGCCGAATGTGTGTCTCTGAAATATGGAAATGTTTCATACGCATTTCATGATGCATTTCAAACGAAAACCAACTTTTGGACAACAAAACAAATAATGGAATCCAAAATGAATAAATAAATAAATAAATAAATCAGCGCCAATTCAAGGATTTAGCTTCAGTCTTCTTTCCTATTTAAATGACAAATAACTGTGTTGTACTTTTAAGCTGAAGCCAACCAGAGAACGTGGTTTTGAAACTTTCGCTTTATTTCCACTTGAACCTACTGTAGATGTTCTCGGTTCCAATCGGAGACGGGGAATAAAAATAAAAAATAAAAACACCTGTTTGAAACACTGAGAAATCCCCTGCATAGAAATATCTGAATGAATTACTGTTTTGTTCAGCTGGATATTCTCTTCTGCAATATAACCCTGATTATGGAGCTGTGTATGCAGTCGTTTTTCATCACTGACTGGGCTTCTCGGCGAGTGTATAGGATAGAATTTCATCATTAGATAGAAGCAGCTCTGCCATTATGTGAGACACAGAACTAATAAAGTGACCAAGGATTGTTTTCCTGAACAAACTTGTATACATCAAACACTCAACAATCAGAATGGCCTTTAATCTGACTTTGCATGTCGGGATAAGTAAGGAACAAAATGCAAGACAAGAACCAAAGAACCTAACCTCATCGTTTGCCCATCCTTGTCACGGGCATCACTTCGGTATATATAATTAGTACTCGTCTTTATACTTCAGCTCAAGTGTGTTTGCGATGCTCACGAAGCAGCTCGTGCATCTACTAGTGCGTTTTTAATGTTTGAAATCGTTTCACAGACTCTGACCATCACACCCATGAGCTTGTTGAACATCTGATTCCAGATGTTTACTGTTATAATAGCCTCCAGTCTTTTTTTCTGGGAAGGCTTTCCACTGGATTTTGGAGCGTGGCTGTGGGGATTTGTGTTCATTCTGCCAGAAGAGCAATAGTGAGGTCGGTTATTGGTAGGTGAGGAGGTCTGGGGTGCTGTTGGTGTTTGAATTCATCTCAGAGGTGTTCAGTAGGGTTAAGGTTGAGGAAACTCGGGTTGTTCCTCTCCAACCTTGGCAAACCAATATCCAAGGGCATTGCCATGCTGGAACAGGTTTGGGCCTCTTGGTTCCACTGAAGGGAAATGTTAATGCTACAGCATACAGACTTTGAGGCAACCGCTTGGGTGTGAAGGTCAGGTGTCCATATACCTTTGGTCATCTAGTGTAACTCTACACGCTTTCTTGGAGCTTGGAGATTTCTGGTGGGATTGAATTTTTGATGGAGTCCCAGTCGCTTAAGTGTGTGACCGTCTTATTTTGGCAGGAGCACGTAAGAAACTCGTCCTCATCTTTCACGCTCTGATCTGTTTGTTATTAGTAGCAGGGCCAGCTCAAGAACGTTTAGTAGAACTCAGCTTATAAGTAACACTTCTGTTGTTTTGTACATGCTGAAATAGCTCCATGTAGTAGACAGTGTGCTTAGTGTATAGCCTGTGCCTGAAGCATCATGGGTGGCGCAGTTTTCTTTCCCATCAGCACTGACTGAAGATTATTGTACCGCTCGGGTCCATTTTGACGTCAGTTCGGCCGTGGAACAACTTCTTACTTCTCTTTGGCGCGCTCCTTTACTCACTTTGCCTTCACTCCCTTCTTTTCTCCTTCTCTTCCCTCTTCTCTCTCTCTCTCTCTCTCTCTCTCGTGTGTGCGCAGTCTGGTTGTTTCTTTTCTTTTCTCTCTTTCTGTCCCACTCCCGTTTTTCTCTCTCTCCAGAAATCAGCACTCGATCGTTTTTAATTCGTATCCTAATGACCAGAATATTATCGAGATGCCGTTGGTCTCGTTGTTAGCGTCGCTTCCTCATTAAAGTCTAAAAGCAGAGGAATCTTAGTTTGGAGATATATATATATATTTTAATGCAGTGAAATCTGTAGTGGATGAGACCCCCTGAACAGAACGGGAAGTGTTGAATAACAGCCCCGTGCGTCGCTTCCCACTGGTCTGAAGTAAGAACTAGTGATTCGAGCGGTGCTCAGACGGTTCGAGTGGTTAAGGGGCGGCTTCGACTTTATTACTCAGAAGTGAACGATATTCCGCAAAGACGTACGTGACGTATAACTTGCGTGCATGAATAGTGCAACAGTTATCATCTATTTAGGAACTATTGCTGTGGTGTTGGCTCATTTACAGAAGTAAAGACAGATTTGCATTTGAAATCTCCTCTAGCCGGAGGGCTTACTGCAGTGTCGTCATGCTGCCAGAAGATCTCTTGCTCGGCTCTCGGTCTCACTTTGGTTTTCCCCTTGTTCTCTGATTCGTTTTCTGGTGTCTCGTCTGCTTCTCCCCTCTCTCTCTCTCTCTCTCTCTCTCACTCTCTCTCTCTCTCTCTCTCTCTCTCTCTCTCTCTCTCTCTCTCTGTCTCGGTCTCTCAAACTTGCTCTCTCTCTCGCTGCATCATTATTTTGGCGCTCAAACAGTCTGCCTGAATGGAATTATGTTCTGTGAGTCATTCTCACGTCTCTCCTGACATCCAGAGTGCAGACGTGTTACGAGGTTTGTGTTGGAGAGAGGTAATTTACTCGGGCGTTTTGTCCAGCTTTGATGTAGTTCTTGCTAAGAGCGGTGATGTAGATTGAGGCTGGGGGAAAAAAAATGTCGACTCCGGCACTTTGATGATACGCCCAGAGAGTAAGCAGCATGTTGTCCATGTTGTCTCTCTCTCTCTGTCTCTCTCTCTCGCTCTCTCTCTCTTCACTGTTTATAACTTAGTAATGTTCTGACACTTTTACAGCAGTGCGATTGTAACATTTATTCTAGAAATCATAAATAAGAACCACATCAATAGAAAAGAGTCCTCCGCGGCTGTTATGATGGTCAGGAATAGCAGGGACATTTTTATACACTTTTATTTCGACGTGTTACTTGCAGAGAAACCATGACCCGAAGATAGCAGACGTCGAATAGCACGCGCACAGCGTTAAGCAGGAGTAACTAGTGTTAGTAGAGCGAAGTTGTTGATCCAGACTCTGTAACAGGTTAGCATTCAACGTGTACAGTAATAATAAAGGTATGTACGTATGTCGATCGCTTGAGCAATATTAATAATGCGGAGTAAAAGTATTTATAAAACAGATATGGTTTTATGGAGATGGGGAACCAATCATCAACCAAGCAGTCCTGTATTTAAAAAAAATTCTAATAAAAAAATAAAACGGAATAAATGAGATACGGGTTTTGGACTTTAGGGGTTGTTTTGTGAATATACTTCTCTATACCTTTCTTTATCTCTCTCCTACTCGCTCGCTGGATCACGTCTCTGCTCCAGACTGCAGCATCGCTCATAGACACTGCATGGGAATGCTGCCATCTGGACTCATGGGAAATTAAAGATAGGTGCAGGAGGGGCAAATCACTCCTGGCTAAATGCCCCGAGGACATGGAGCGGGAGAGGGAGGGGGCCCTGCCTGCACTGGGCCACATATCTGGGATGAAGGAATGCACAGCGCGGAGTTTGATCAAGTTCACCCGGATATGTTGGCATCTATCGGGATGTTATTGAAGGCTTTATTTGGGAAAAGATCTACTATCTATCTATCTATCTATCTATCTATCTATCTATCTATCTATCTATCTATCTATCTGTCTGTCTGTCTGTCTGTCTGTCTGTCTGTCTGTCTGTCTGTCTGTCTGTCTGTCTGTCTGTCTGTCTGTCTGTCTGTCTGTCTGTCTATCTATCTATCTATCTATCTATCTATCTATGATTTTATTTTATTTTATTTTATTTTATTTCCCGTCTGTTCTTCTCTTCCCCCCTGTCTCTGCAGGACTTTAACCTGCTGTATGAGGAGGCTCGGTACTACCAGCTCTCCCCCATGCTGAAGGAGCTGGAGCGCTGGAAGCAGGAGCGTGATCAGCGGCGCTCGGCTCAGCCCTGCGAGTGTCTGGTGGTGCGCGTGACCCCCGACCTCGGGGAGAGAATTGCTCTCAGCGGGGAGAAGATCCTCATCGAGGAGATCTTCCCCGAGACAGGAGACGTCATGTGCAACTCGGTGAACGCCGGCTGGAACCAGGACCCCACCCACGTCATCCGATTCCCTCTCAACGGCT
>CM022777.1:7099608-7154608 GCA_012411365.1 Ameiurus melas | reverse complement strand
ATATTTCTGAAATGGTTACTGCTCCTTGTGTTGTGTGTGTGTGTGTGTGTGTGTGTGTGTAGATTTGTGAGAGCGTGATGCTTGGGCAGGTTGGATCATTACTGTTCTATTTAAACGCAGCATAAACCGTCTGCTACTGCGCACGAGCTAAGGAGAGAGGGTCTGTCTCTGTCAGCAAGATCGAGAGAGAGAGAGAGAGAGAGAGAGAGAGAAAGAGAGAGTAGAGCGAGGGAAGAATATTCACAGGAAAGAAACAAGGAGAGCAGAGCTGAACTTGAAATGAGATCTTTCGTGTAGCCAGAGTGAAATTCTCCAGCTGTCAGGTCGTTGGCATTGTAAATAACGACGCGGCGTTTCTAAGAAGTGCTGTGTAAGTACGCAGGACTGTAATTGCCTTACTGGAAGGTATGAGTGCAGGCTAGTCTGCCCCATCTATTCATCTCATCCATTCTTTAACTGCGTCCTAATCCATCGGGAACGCGCAATTTCCCTGCTCGACACACCCGAGTCAGCTCACCGGTAATCAACGTGCCCTTTCCTGGATCGTACACTTCATCCGAGTATCGCTGTGAGCGAAACAGACAAGCAGAAATAATATGACCAATAATAATAACTGTCATTTATATGCCACTTTTAATACATTTGAAATGCAACACGACATGCTTTAAGGAAAGAACTAAATAAATAAACAGTTATGGGGGACGGGGGGGAACAGAAAAAGATTATTTTCTCTCATTTTGGTGAAATCGGTAAGATATGTGCAAAGAAAATGATGTAAGATTTAGCAGTCAAGATCTAAATACTTCACAGTGCATACAATCTTGAGCTTCCCAGATCACACACGAAGATGCATTCGCGATGTAAATGCAAACCACAAACGGACGTCAGTCGGTGCTCCTGAAGTTTTACTCCTAATGGTAACGGGCTTGAAACGGTTTGAGATTGCAATGTGGGTCGCATTCCGTATTTAAAAGCGATCCATCATTTATTGTTTCCTGACTCAAGCGGAAAAGCAGTGCCAGAGTTGAAGACTTCTCGATGTAGGTTTTGGGCGGCTGTGGTTCAGGTGGTAGAGTGGGTTGTCCACTAATTGTAGGGTTGGCGGTTCGATTCCCGGCCCACGTGACTCGACGTGCCGAAGTGTCCTTGGGCAAGACACTGAACCCCAAGTTGCCCCCAATGGCAAGTTAGTGCATTGCATGGCTGCTCTGCTACCACTGGTGTGTGTGTGTGAATGGGTGAATGAGAACCAGTGTAAAGTGCTTTGGAACCACTAAGGTTAGCAAAACGCTATATAAGTGCATAACAACTATGCACTTATCACGCATAACAACTATGATAAATTTACCGTAAATGGCACAATTATATAGCGCTTTTAATCCAAAGCGCTTTACACTGTGTCTCATTCACCCATTCACACACACACTCACACACCAATGGTAGCAGAGCTGGCATGCAAGGCGCTAACTTGCCATCGGGAGCACCTTGGGGTTCAGTGTCTTGCCCAAGGACACTTCAGCATGTGGAGTCACGTGGGCCGGGAATCGAACCGCCGACCCTACGATTAGTGGACAACCCGCTCTACCACCTGATACCACCTGACCTTCCATATCACTCCAAATCAAAACCCACTGTTCATGCAGACCGTGTAGTTTCTTTTAAAAATCACAAAGCGTGAAACTAAATGGATGGGTAACATCTATCAGTGTTATACGGTCAGTTCGGAAACCCTGAGTTTCTGCACACTTTATTGTGTTATAGATTTGATTTTAAATGGATACATTTACTTTACGTTTGAGGTTTTAAAAAAAGATATTCTCCAAAAATCAGACACCGAAATCTCTCATTTAGATTAGTGTTCAGACCCTTGGCTAAAGGCAATTCTGTTTGCTTTGATTATCTTGAGCTGTCTCTAGAACTTGACTGGAGTCCACCTGTGGCAAACTCTATTGATTAAATATCATTTGCTATAAGACCAAAATCAAGCCATGAAAGTCTTCATAGCCCTCAGCAATCAAGTCATAGATGATGGCAAGGGTATTAAACCATTTCTAAACCTTTGAATGCTCCCAGGAGCAGAGTTGGCTCTATCACTGTCAAGTGGGAGAAGTTTGGAACCATTAGGACACTTCTTAAAGCTGCTCATCTGACAAAACTGAGTAACCAAGCAAGAAGGGCCTTGCTGACCCAAAGGCCACTCCAACAGAGCTTCAGAAGTTCTTCACAGAGATGGGAGAACCTTCCAGAAATACAACGACCTCAGAAATACTCCATCAATCAGGCCTTACGGAAAACCACTCCGGAGTTTGGCAGGCACTTAAAGGAATCTGAGCACATGAGGAAACAATTCTCTGTTGGTCTGATGAGACCAAAATTGAACTCTGTGGACTTGAACTCCAAGCGCTATGTCTGGCAAAAACCAAGTACTGCTCATCAGCTGGCTTATACCATCGTTATGGTAAAACACGGTATTGGCAGCATCGTACTACGGGGGCGCTTCGCACTGGCAGGGACAGGGAGACGTCGCAATTGAGGGAATGATGAATATAGCCTAAAACAAAGAGGTCCTTGAAGAAAACCTGAAAGTTTCACCTTTCAGCATGACAACAACATGAAGCATACATGTTTACACCTACTCAAGAACAGACATACCCAAGAAGAGACCTACTCAAGAACAGACATACCCAAGAAGAGACCTACCCAAGAAGAGACCTACCCAAGAGGAGACATACCCAAGAAGAGACATACCCAAGAAGAGACCTACCCAAGAAGAGACACACCCAAGAAGAGACCTACCCAAAAAGAGACATACCCAAGAAGAGACCTACCCAAAAAGAGACATACCCAAGAAGAGACCTACCCAAGAAGAGACCTACCCAAAAGAGACATACCCAAGAAGAGACCTACCCAAGAAGAGACCTACCCAAGAAGAGACATACCCAAGAAGAGACATACCCAAGAGGAGACCTACCCAAGAAGAGACCTACCCAAGAAGAGACCTACCGAAGAAGAGACATACCCAAGAAGAGACATACCCAAGAAGAGACCTACCCAAGAAGACACATACCCAAGAAGACACATACCCAAGAAGAGACCTACCCAAGAAGAGACCTACCGAAGAAGAGACATACCCAAGAAGAGACATACCCAAGAAGAGACCTACCCAAGAAGACACATACCCAAGAAGACACATACCCAAGAAGAGACCTACCCAAGAAGAGACCTACCGAAGAAGAGACATACCCAAGAAGAGACATACCCAAGAAGAGACCTACCCAAGAAGACACATACCCAAGAAGACACATACCCAAGAAGAGACCTACCCAAGAAGTTATAATTGCTTCAAAAGGTGCTTCTACAAAGTACTAAATAGATCTGATCTGAATAAGATCTGAATCCTTTTCTCAATGAGAGATTTCAGTTTTTGATTTTTAATAAACTTGCAAACAATACTATCAACTTGTTTGCATTCTGGTGATTTGTAGACTAATGCCGATGAAAGTATTCCACCGTTTCACTTTCCTGCTTCATCTAATGGTGAGCATTGTGTGGTATTAACACAACCTCCCAATGCTGTACAATGTCAATGTGTTCATCTGCTGTGGGATTTACTCCCGAGTCCTTCATCATTCATCATTCCCTCCTCATATGGCTCCATGTTGACTACGCTCTTCTTCTCATTCACTCTATAAATCACCAGCAAAAAAAAAAAGGGGTTTGGCCACACAGTCAGCGGGTTCTTTTTGCAAGACAGATGCAAAACATTGACATGTATTTATTTTGCGATGCTTTTATCCAGAGTGACTTAAAGGGAGGCAAAAAAAAAAAAAAAAAAAAAACGAAAGTTGTTTTTTTTTCAAAACAAAAAGAGTGCCCACCCGGGGGGGTTTGCTCCGGTTGGCCGCTGGGGGGGGGGGGGTTTTTTGTGTTTTTTTTTTTTTTTTCTTTAATTACGCTTTTTTTTTTTTTTTTTTTTTTAAAGGGTTTATAACCATGTGTTTGGGTTTCGGTTACGTTTCTGTTATGGTTTCTGTTGTAATGTTTTTCGCTCCAGGGACCAATCGGGATAAATGGCCAAAGAGATGGCCTCACTCTCATGGCCCGAAGTCCCGTTGCATGGTTCTCATTGAAATCAGTGGCTTAAATAATAATAATAATAATAATAATAATAATAATAATAATAATAATAATAATCAGACGACATGTCCCTGTAGAAAGTTCTAGAAAAACGAAAAGCGTCAATCAAAATAATAATAATATGAATAAATTGTAGCTTGTGTATATTTTAGTGTTATTATTATTATTTCAAATTTCCTACAAGTTCCTTGGATACATTTGAGAGGTTCATCCCGTCGGGTTTGTTTTTACATCGTACAAGTTACAAGCTTCACCTTCATTGTTTACATGAAGCGCTTGTCCGAAAATGCCAGAAACACTGCTAATGAGATTCGAAATGAAGAGTTATTTTAACCTGTGGGGTGTTTGTTTGTTTGTTTTGGTTTTGGATTTGTTTCTCTCCACCCTCGCCTCTCTCCATCCCTGCAGGTCCTGGAGCGTCTATTCCAGAAGGGCTTCAGCGTGGCGGCGTCATGCGGGGGCGGAGTCGACTCCTCCCAGTTCAGCGAATACGTGTTGTGTCGCGAGGACAGGCGGAGCCAAAACATGAACACGCCCCTCAGGATAAAACAGGAGCCGCTGGACTAGAGACTGATCTGCCCTCAGATCCTGAGACTCAACAACTCAGATGCACATACACACACATACACACGCACGCACACACGCACGCACGCACGCACACACTCACACAGCTGTACGCCTGTTACTTAAGCGGAATGTAACAGACACAAAACACACAAAAACAACCCAAAGAAATAGAAACACAAAAACGGGCAGAACGGAAGCATTTTACTTCGTTTCTCACTCTTGTGATGATTTAATGGCACTCTGTCCGGCCGGCCAATAAGAAGCTGGCTTCTCCCGTAGGCTCCTCCTTCTGTCTGTGCAGCGTGAGTTGTTTTCTCGCTGCATGTGAACGAGTTGTATTCAGGGACGCCCGCTCTCTCCACCGCCTTCCCTAAACGCTGGCAAAGTGCCCCAACGACACCACAGAGAACGATAAGGTGCAGTGCACAGACTCGGTGCTCAGAGGACTGGCCAAAATTATTGTTTCATGTTATTGTTGTTTATAAAAGATGAAGGAAAAACAAAACAAAAACAACAACAACAAACAACTTCTTATTTGTCTGCCACCACTGATGTATACAGTCCATAATGCAATGGGGTTTTTTATTTGATTTTTTATGTTCTTTGTTTCTTTTGTTATATGAAGGATTGAACGCGAGTCGTGCTTACGCGGAGAGCGAGAGCGAGTCGCTGCTTCTCTGAAACACTCTCATAGCCCAAGGCGACGCGGTTAACACACCGCGCACCGTAATGCATCCAGCGCCCGGAGAAGGCCGCTTTGTTTAAACAGAGCTGCAAGCAAACACGAGTATTACTAAAGCTCTTCCTGCAGCAGGCCCAGGTAACAGAGAGCGTGTGTGTAATGCAATTCTCACGACATATCGCCGAGCATCGACATCCAGCATAAGCTACCGTGTCAAAGAACGCAGCGGTGAAACCGACCGACATCCCAGAGTGGAAATCGTACGTTCATGTTGACCTTTTCATGATCATAGCCAAATCCGATCCAATCAGGATAGTCTCAAAGAGTCAAGCGTACACGCTCGAGTTCATACATCTGCACTTAGACAAACACGGGGCTCTGCTCTGAGGACACGCCCGCTGGCGATGACGAGAACAAGAGGCCTTTCAGCGCTAGCATAGCGTGCCGTGGATCGTAGTTTAAGCAGCCCCAATGCAAGTAGCTCATTATTCGTCAATGCATTACCTTATTGTTGTGGTTGTTACGGTGAATTAAATTCCTTCGTTTTAAGGTAGTGTGTGTGTATGTGTGTGTGTGTGTGTGTGTGTGTGTGTGTGTGTGTGTGTGTGTGGTAGCTGAAGTCCTCAGTGTGTTATCAGATGCGTAACGATGCTGACGTACGTATGCTTCTCACGACCGGATCCGAACACACTCGGAGCACTAGTGAGACCTGACGGCGCGATCGATCTTCTCTTCCTTTCATTCCGTAATAAGGCTTTCCTCACATGAATAAAATATCCGCTCGGAGGAGAAACTCCAGTCCGTTTGGTGTTACAGGATCTATAACCGGGACAAAACAAAACAACAAACGATGTGTCTCGGGAACATCCGGTCAATCAGAACACGGCGCAAAACCAACCATCGATCATTTTACCTGTGCATTTAGAAAGCTCTCTCTCTCTCTCTCTCTGGAGTGCTGGGTTTGGAGTGGTTTTGTAGGGGTTGTTGGATTGTAGCATCCTTGCTAAGTGCTAACTGTACCTTTTAAATAAGGTAGACGTATATATTCGACAGCATTTGCACTCTCTCTCTGAGAATAAAGCCGGTCCTGTTCGGACTGACGGAAGGACAGCTTCATTGACTGTGATGGTGTGGGGTCTGAGTGAGTTATCGTACCTGATATCATTAGTGTATTTTACTTAAGCATACACTATATGACAGAACGTTTTTGTGGACATCCTTCCGTATGTTTAAATTTAGTCTCCCTTTACAGTTCTAATAACCTCCAGTCTTCTGTGAAGGCTTTCCACTGCGGATTTGATCCATTCAGAAAGCAAGAAGTCAAGGCTCTGTGGAGGACGTTCGAGATCTTCCACTCCATCCTTGGCAAACCGTGTCTTCATGGAGCTCATGTTGTGCATGAGGGTGTTGGAACACGTTTGAGCTTCTTCGTTAGATTGAACAGAAATGTAATGCTACAGCACACAAAGACATCCTGTACAGTTTTGGAAAGAACCGCGTACGGGTGTCCCGGCCAAGCGTCCACAACCTGCTATCTCCCTAGAAGATGAATCATTACATAAGCCTCCTGCAGTCGCTAAACATCACCGGTGTAGCTAGCTGAAGACCTGTAAACGTTCAGGATGAGTCACGACGACACCATTAAAGTGTGAAACAGTCTCGCAGTGAAAGAAGGCTGATGAGAAGACTGACAGGTAAGCGGGCTGTAAACACGTAGAACGTGTTCGCCATTTACGCCGAAATGAAGATTACATTTCAGCACACAGATACGATCGCTTGACCCATCAGTGCTGACATCAAAGATGGACGAAAGCACAAAACAAAACAAGCGAGTTTAAGGTCAGAACCCCCAGAGTGTGATCCTCCCCCCAGCTTCGCCACATCAAACCCCGCCGCTCCGTCCCGTCTCTCCGTGTCTTACACGCGCCGCTTCTCTCACCCTGAACACTGCTTGATCCGCTCTTTCCATCCGCCTGGATATTTTTAAAGAGAAATGATCTCAGTAGTGTGTGTGTGTGTGTGTGTGTGTGTGTGTGTGTGTGTGTGTGTCCTCGTTTCAGACTTAAATCTGAAAAATGCTCATTAAGAAGGTTGATTAGTTTAATTAAGTCCAGATCTGTTGGCTTTGGTGCTGCATTTGCTGATTAAATGCCAGCTGATAGAAGGAGAGAGAGTGTGTGTGTGTGTGTGTGTGTGTGTGTGTGTGTGTGTCAGATCTGATTGCCTGGAGCGGAGTGCTGCCCCCCCATAGGGCGGCCTAATCAAGCCAGGCTTTGTTCTGATCCAGCGTTGACTCAGTCTTCTCATCCCATCCATCACACAGAATGGTCAACCACTCCTTTCATGTGCGAAGGGGAGAGAGAGAGAGAGAGAGTGTGTGTGTGTGTGTGTGTGTGTGTCAGTCAGAAGCTCTGAGAGCAGCAGTGCCAGTAGACATGTTACACCCCCCACTGTGACACACCACCATGACCCACCTACAGGACCCCCGGAGTTCGTTCACACACACACACACACACACACACACACACACACACTCCAGAAAGCGAAGTATACAACTACACTACAAACCCATGATGTCTTTTGTCAAGTTCGGCAGAATGTGTGCTCAGAAGCTGTAACAAAACTTGAGTGTCATTTCCTGTTCCTGCTCTCCCGGAAGCATCCGGAACGTTTCAGCAGCCGGACCTGCACCGATCTGCCGAGCTGTTAGCTACACCAGTCTCCTCACTACCAGTTAATAAGGAAATAACTAGACCATCGACATTCTAATACAGCATAAGATAACGTGAACATTGAAACAAACGTAACCCTGTAAAGTCCCAGGTTAGCATTTCCTCGTCCGCCTTAAAGAATAGGAATCAGTAAGGAATACGAGTTCTTGAGTAACTACGCTGAAAGTTCGAGGAGAGGTACGTAGTAACGACGGCGAGGAATGTCAGGCCAGACCTGCCCACACGGCTCCTGACTCTGGAATGGGTTCAAAACAGACTGGCTTACTTTCTAATCAGTGCGGAATCACAGAAAAGTGCTAAAAGGCTAAAATAAATATTTGACCCCTTTCTGAGGTGTTTATAGCGACATTTTGTTCTGCGATGCTTTTGGAGAATCCGAGAACAGCTCTCGGATAATACGGTCTCCAATAAACCTCGACGTTGATGTACCTTATGGATGTGATATGGTTTTTTTTAAATGGTTAGAGGTTAAGAACGGGGAACGGTGTGTTCTTAAACCAGAGGATTAGCGGTTAGCACGTTTGTCTCGCACCTCCAGGGTTGAGGGTTCGAAGCTTGCGGTCCACCCTGTGTTTCACGGGTTTCCTCCTTCCCATGACCAAAGACATGCGCTGTAGGATTGGCATTTCCAAATTGTCCATAGTGTGTGATCGTGGCCTGCGATGATTCGGGACCCCGTCCATGGTGCACCCCACCTTGAGTCCCCTGGGATAGGCTTCACACTCCACCACAGCCATGTGTAGGATAAGCGGTAAGGAACGCACGCGTGCGTAAATTGTATCATCCGTGTTGGAATAACGTCACGCTCCGAGCACGCGGCTCTAAGGCTTAACGTGTTCCAGGTGTTCGGGAATTCCCGAAGGAAAACGTGTCCTCGTATCTGGTCTTTTGTGCTTCGACTCGTCTGCGGATTCGGCAGGTTTAATCAGATCGCTCGAGAAACCCAGCAGGTCTATACCGGGTTCAGTCTGGTGGCTTCGATGATGTAGTTACTCGTGTACGCGGACTGTACACGCGTGTACGCGAACTTTCTGACGCGTTCTCTCCTACACACAGCCTGTAAAGGGAAAAGAACGATTCCGAGAAGAGTCCTGATCAAAGAACGACGGAAACATATATACACATTTCTGAGCAATATGTTCTGTACATACGGATTTGAAAAGAGAAAAAATGAACCTCCATTTCCAAATGTAAACCAAGGTGAAATTTTGTTATTATTTAATGTTTTAATGATTAGACTGTGATATTGAAAGGGCCGATGTTTAACAGTGTCTCCACATATTTTTATTGATTTTATTTGCTTGCCTATTTGCTAATAAAGTATAGATGTGCTGTTTATCAGAGATGTGGTGTTTTTATTTATTTTATTTAATATATTATATATATATATAATCCATGTAAACAGCAGCATGCTGGTCTTCAACCAGCCAAAGAGAACCCACATCACACCCCCCTTCGTCTCCCTCCACTGTCTTCCTGTAGACACCTTCATCTCCCTCCAGTGTCTTCCTGTAGACACCTTCGTCTCCCTCCACTGTCTTCCTGTAGACACCTTCATCTCCCTCCACTGTCTTCCTGTAGACACCTTCATCTCCCTCCACTGTCTTCCTGTAGACACCTTCATCTCCCTCCACTGACTTCCTGTAGACACCTTCATCTCCCTCCACTGTCTTCCTGTAGACACCTTCATCTCCCTCCACTGTCTTCCTGTAGACACCTTCATCTCCCTCCACTGTCTTCCTGTAGACACCTTCATCTCCCTCCACTGACTTCATGTAGACACCTTCATCTCCATCCACTGACTTCATGTAGACACCTTCATCTCCCTCCACTGACTTCCTGTAGACACCTTCATCTATCTCCACTGTCTTCCTGTAGACACCTTCATCTCCCTCCACTGTCTTCCTGTAGACACCTTCATCTATCTCCACTGACTTCCTGTAGACACCTTCATCTCCCTCCACTGTCTTCCTGTAGACACCTTCATCTCTCTCCACTGACTTCCTGTAGACACCTTCATCTCCCTCCACTGTCTTCCTGTAGACACCTTCATCTCCCTCCACTGTCTTCCTGTAGACACCTTCATCTCCCTCCATTGTCTTCCTGTAGACACCTTCATCTCCCTCCACTGACTTCCTGTAGACACCTTCATCTCCCTCCACTGTCTTCCTGTAGACACCTTCATCTCCATCCACTGACTTCCTGTAGACACCTTCATCTCCCTCCACTGACTTCCTCTAGACACCTTCATCTCCCTCCACTGTCTTCCTGTAGACACCTTCATCTCCCTCCACTGACTTCATGTAGACACCTTCATCTCCATCCACTGACTTCATGTAGACACCTTCATCTCCCTCCAGTGTCTTCCTGTAGACACCTTCATCTATCTCCACTGACTTCCTGTAGACACCTTCATCTATCTCCACTGACTTCCTGTAGACACCTTCATCTCCCTCCACTGTCTTCCTGTAGACACCTTCATCTCCCTCCACTGTCTTCCTGTAGACACCTTCATCTATCTCCACTGACTTCCTGTACACACCTTCATCTCCCTCCACTGTCTTCCTGTAGACACCTTCATCTCCCACCACTGTCTTCCTGTAGACACCTTCATCTCCCTCCACTGGCTTCCTCTAGACACCTTCATCTCTCTCCACTGTCTTCCTGTAGTACCTTCATCTCCCTCCACTGACTAGACACCTTCATCTCCCTCCACTGACTTCCTGTAGACACCTTCATCTCCCTCCACTGACTTCCTGTAGACACCTTCATCTCCCTCCACTGTCTTCCTGTAGACACCTTCATCTCCCTCCACTGTCTTCCTGTAGTACCTTCATCTCCCTCCACTGTCTTCCTGTAGTACCTTCATCTCCCTCCACTGGCTTCCTCTAGACACCTTCATCTATCTCCACTGGCTTCATGTAGACACCACCATCTCCCTCCACTGTCTTCCTGTAGACACTTTCATCTCCCTCCACTGTCTTCCTGTAGACACCTTCATCTATCTCCACTGTCTTCCTGTAGACACCTTCATCTCCCTCCACTGACTTCATGTAGACACCTTCATCTCCCTCCACTGTCTTCCTGTAGACACCTTCATCTCCCTCCACTGGCTTCCTCTAGACACCTTCATCTCCCTCCACTGTCTTCCTGTAGACACCTTCATCTCCCTCCACTGTCTTCCTGTAGACACCTTCATCTCCCTCCACTGTCTTCCTGTAGACACCTTCATCTCTCTCCACTGTCTTCCTCTAGACACCTTCATCTATCTCCACTGGCTTCCTGTAGACACCCGAATCAAATTCAAGGCCTTGATGCTCACTTACCAGACCTTGTCTGGAACAGCATCCTCGTACCTCATCACTCTCCTGAAGGTTTACGTTCCCTCACGCAATCTGTGACGACCGATGCTCAGTAGTGCCTACTCAGGTCCCTTTCCAGAACCTTCACACTAACTGTCCCTCAGTGTTGGAATGAACTTCCAACCTCAATCTGGACCGCAGAATCTGTCACTATCTTCAAAAAACAGTTAAAGACCCACCTCATCCATGAGCATGTAACTAACCCCTAAAACTCCAACCTCAAAACTTTACTCTAGCTCTTACACCGCTACTCTAGAACTCAATTACAGCTCTTGTACGATAGCACTACTTGTATTGTTCTCTGCTTGATCTATCGCTTCGCATGTATTTCCTCATTTGTAAGTCGCTTCGGATAAAAGCGTCCGCTAAATTAATAAATGTAAACGATCAATGCATTCACACACTACGGGCAATCAGACTACAACGCATGTGATTGGACTGGCGGAGGAAACAGGAGTACCCAGAGGAAACCCCCGAAGCACAGGGAGAACATGCGCATGTAGGGCTGCAGCAGGAATCGAACCCCCAACCCTGGAGGTGTGAGGCAGACGTTCTAACCACTAATCCACCGTGCGCTTTAGGTTTAATGTAATCGATGAGAAATGTGAACAGATGTACGTGACCCAAACACACACTCTAGTCAGATCTGTGCATTCACATTAAAGTATAAATGTTCATAATAAGATGCATGTACAGACCTAAAGGTCACACAATACATACAAATGGTCGTTTTGGTACAACTTCACATGTATACTTAAGATCACTGTACTGCTGGAAGAGCCAGCTGTGAACTTACCGGCTGATGTCTTGAGGAGGTGCTTCGGTATTTCTACTGAAGTTAATCCTCCGTCGTCATGACGGCGTCTCATTTCTGAAGTGCATCAGTCCATTTTCCTGAACAACACCTCTACAGCATGATGCTGCCACCCCCATGCTTCACATCTGGCTTAGTGTTCATTGGATTCATCATTTTTCCTCTATTCATAGCACTGATCATAAAGGCCAAACAGTTCAACTTTGGTTTCTGACCAGAGGACACGCCTTCAAAAGGCTGGTGAGGACCTGCGGACTTCAGACTTGTTTTTTTAAGCCAGACGACGTCTTTCCGTGACAGCCTATCAGGACATGCCAAAGTATCACTCCTTTAATGGTGGATGTACATAATACCTAGGTACCTGATACCTCCAAGTCCTTCACTGGTTCCTTTGTTGTTGTCTTGGAGTTCAGTTGAACCTTTTAGACCAAAGTTCATTTATCCACGGGAGTTCATTTCCTGAATGATCTGAAAGCGTCTTTGTGGTCCCAATTTATATTTATATTTAAATATATATATAAATATATATATGAGCATAGAATTGTTTGTACAGATGTTTGTGGTACCTTCAGAAGTTTGGAAATCGCTCCTAAGGAGGAACCAGACTTGTGGAGGTCTTTAATTGATTTTTTTCTTCTTCTGAGGTTGCTTGGATTGTCACATGGTATCAATGCCAAAAAGTCACAACATAATCATCTCTTAATTAAAACAGTTGACCAATCAGAAGTTTCTAAAAATGGCATTCCATCAAATTCTGGAATCTTCCAGACTGTACAGAGAGACAGTCGACTTGGTGGATGTGAACTTTTGACTCACTGGAATTCTGATCTGATCTGAAAGCTGGAATAAATCTCCAAGCCATTGTTTTATAGTAATGTCTGACGTGAACACTGAGATTGAATATCGTTAGCATTACAGAGCATAGCATATCGCTACAGAAGCGCCGGTTTTGGCCGTGATCTCCACTCCACAACCTGAAAAATTTAAACAATTATAATCTATTTTGCCAAAAAATGTTTTCATATAATACTTCATATATTTCCAGGTTATCACTGAGCCTGAGCTGAAACAATATACAGTGCTTTCAGAAAGTATTCACCCCTTAAAAAAAAAACGTCTCTTTTATTAGATTGGGATTGTTGTGACTCTCTACAAAAATAAAATGAATTAGATGTACTCAGAATAACATTCACAACAAAAGAACAGGACTCTTAACACTGTTAATTGATAAGTGTTCACCCCCCCTCATCCCCCCCGAACTCTTCTAAAAGAGTCGACTCCAAGCTGAATCATTTGCAAACGACACACTGGTAGATCAGTGAAAAGATTTCCGTTTCTAGATATACAAACCCAGTACTCCTTCGATATTAGTAAGGACATGTCCCTGCTGTCCCTGCTGTCCACACTCACATCTTCACTCTTAAAGAGATCGACGGCACACTCGGACCAGGCGCTACGTTGAGTAAACAGCTCGTTTATTTCTTTACAAAATAGGTACAAATACAGAAGTTGGTTGTGTTTTGTTGTTTTGTTTTTCTTCACACAAACAAGAAAAAATCTGTTCATGATATGTACAGAGTCTTACCAAAAATAATGTCGTTCTAATAAACACATGGTCTTGTAAACAATATTTACAAATTATTCATCCGTTAAAACGTTGATTTCCCAACTGTGTACAGCATCGGTAATACCTTCCTAATTATAATCATCAGCATCATCATATTTTGGCTAAAAAGCTGGAGTAAAAATGTCCTGCTTGAGATCTGAAACCATAAAAATAATTATTAAAATCATCTCAACAACTGGACAAATAGGTATATTTGTGCTTTGTTTAAAGTTCTATCGTTTGTTCGTATGGTGTTTAGTGATTAAACCGCAACAAACAACAACAACAAAAAGGACAGAATATAAATAGTGATAAAAAATTTCCCTTTAACTGCTAGTGACAATACTGGCGAAGGTGCGGAGTCAGACACAGCTGATCGCTGTAATACATTAGTAACATAACTTTCGCTATTATACACACACACACACACACACACACACACATATATATATTTAAAAAATAAAAAAACCAAATAAAACAATAGTGCTGTTTAAAAAATAACATGTAATTACAAAACAAACAGTGAAAAAGTGACAGTTTCTGACATTGCCTGTTAAAAATATTATAAATTACGAAGCAACAACAACAACAACAAAAAAACAAATATATATAGCATGTGCATAGAAATAAAGCGCTCTTTTTCCGGACCAGACTGAACGTAAAGTGTGGAAAGGTTAGTGTTAATGATGTCAGCGATTCAGCTGAAGGAACATCCGTGTTTCGATAATACAATCGACTGAAAACATGGGAACTGAACAGACCTCCTATGACATCATCCATCCTTAGGAGGCGTGTGAAATAAGAGCTACGGTACAGTCGTGAGGGCTGACGTGAGAAAAAGATGACGACGAGAGGAAACAAGTCACGTGATGATTTCGGTGTGAAATGTGTTGACGGAGTATCACAAAAAAAAACAACAACAACGATATCATGACGATATCTGATCCCAAAACTGTACTGATGACTGAGAAACTGACCTCCGGACCATTCTATATACAAAGTGAAGTCTGGATTGGACAAGTCTGGGGGTGCATTGGGTTTCTGGGGTTTTGGATAAGAGCTACAGTTTTTGGGGTTGTGTGTATACAAAAATAATTCACGTGACAACTTCAGCGATCGTTTAAACGTACGCGACCGGCCGAGATAAAAACGTACACGGTTTCTACCCTACTGTAAACGTAGTCGATTAGCCGATACACTACGGACACTTTAGACACGCCAATCAACCTACGACGCTTATCTTCGGACTGGGGAGGAAACCGGAGTACCCGGAGGAAACCCTCGAAGCATGGGGAGAACATGCAAGATCCACACACACACACACAGGGCGGAGACAGGATTCAAATCTCCAACCCTGGAGGTGCGAGGCAAACGTGCCAACCACTAACCCCCGAGGATTTATTAGAAATCATCCAAATCGTATAATTTGTCCATTCCGAGGTGCTTTTGTCCATAGATAACAATGCAGCGTCAGAAAGCACATTCCAGACGTGCGGCGAATGCGTGCTGATTTACGCCGTGCGATTTGCACGGCGCTAACTGGCGGCTATCTCGATTAGCCTCGTCGCTCCGGCGCAAAAGTCTGTCTCAAATTAAACCTCAGACACCAAACATGTCGTAGCTGCTCGACTACATCTGGGGTGAGGACAACACTGTGTAAAGTCGTTCAGTTCGGTGTAGGACATCAGATCTCAAGGAAAAAAATGGCTGCCTTGACAGCGTGTAAGCTATATCGTCCAATATCATTAGTCCAGTATGTGTTTCTGAAGAATAAAGTAGCTGCATCGCTGATTGTGCTTTTTAAAAAAAAAAGAAAAGAGCGAGAAAGGGAGAGAGAGAGAGGACAGAACAGAACTGGGACGATTCAGTAACAGCACAACGTGCAGTGTGTACATTCACTGATTACACCGTGAGCTCAGGGCTGGTGCTGCAGTAATGCACATTCACACTTCTGATCGGTCCTGAGCACCAGAAACTGGAAAATAACACAACCGTACATTTACGAACACACACTCGCACACCGCAATATCAAATTAAAACACAGTGAGATCTTCGGTACCGTGCTCAGGACCGGGTCGGCCATTTTGTTCACTGAACTCTGATTCGGGTGAGAGAAGGATCGAATTTTCCGAGATGGTTTACTAGAAGATGCTTCTTGGATGTTTTCACAAAATAATCCTACCTTAACACTCGGTACCTTTACACGGACAACAATAATCCGATAAGAAATCGATCAAGACGATATTCTGATTAAGAAACTAGCATGCAAACAGAGATTATTGGTGACCTTAATCTGATTAAAGTCACCCTTGAAGTAAACACAAATGGAATTAAGACGTGTGGAGTATTCCTGTTTCAGTCGCATTATCGACGAGCGTTACAGACACGTACACACCTTAATCACACTGTTAACGTCGTGTGGGAGTTTTCACCGCATTGTGAGACAGGACACGTACACACAGCAGTGTTCGACCGTTTGACGGCAAACAAGAGAGCACGACCGCGTCCCAAACCGCGTACTTACCTACTATATAGTAGGAAGTGAAATACATGCATCTCAGCTACTATATAGACGGTAAGTACGCGGTTTGGGACGCAGTCGTCTATTTGCACATATAGCACAACTAATACTTAACTGCACTTGAAGCTTTCATAAAATTAAAAATGAAACACCCAAAACTGTATATGGGCACATAACGAAGACCAACTGTATGTTAACACGTGAAATTCTGGAGGGAACGTTGGACGGCGTGGCGTGGGGACGTAATGACGTGTGCCGTTAATCTCTCTATGTTCTCCAACACGTAAAACCTGAACATGAAAGGAATACTCTAAAAGTAACTCATTAATCGGATTATGGTCTTATTCAGAATAAGGTCGATAATTCGATTACTGCTGTCCGTGTAAACGTACTCACTGGGTATGCTGAATGTTCTGATATACGTACAATCAACTCCATCATCAATTACAGGCACTTTGCGACAGAATGGGCAAAAACAAATGAATACCATGAACGACGTAATTACACTTCCTGTTCCAACTTAATGCAACACATTAAAGCGGTTTTACACTTTTTCAGGGAACGAATGCTTACAGCTGTTACAACTTAAGTGATACATTTTCTGTCTAATTTAGTCTTCCCACCATACGACAGCTAAAACTTTGAGGGCTAACACGTGCTTCCTCCGAGACACGCCGAGGTGAGGTAAGCCAAGCCAAGCCAAGCGACCACATCTTTTCTAATTCCTGCTCAGAGTAACCCGCGTGAAGGAAAGCGCTATCCGCCCTCTTCAACATACATGTGTGCTGTTGTTGGAAAATAATCCACTTCAGCTTGGTAAGAGTACCTCTGCTTTGCGTCACGGATTATTCTCCTATGGCATCACGGTCCCGCTTGTTTTATTCGTTTCTCCTACAGCGTCACTTTAAGCTCAGTATATCGCTCGCTGCATGCTAGTTATTTTTTGCTCATTTTCACAAAGGGTGCCAATAATTCCGGAGTTGACTTTATAGCATATCAGATCTTTTCCAAACCATTTATTTGGACCTCTGTATTTCCAGAGAGACTCGTCATATCTCTGCTTACTCCGAAGTCTAAAAATCATGCTTCGGCTCTCTCACGACACGAGGAACTGCCTCGATCCGTGACCATCATTAAAAGAGTTCACGCAAATACCATTCGAACATTTTGTTTCGATAAAGAACTTGGACACCACGTAAGTCACAGACATTCGGAACATTGCCGTAAGCGGCACACGGACAGAAATATGAGCTGAAACGCTTCGCCGGTGGCGTATTGCTGTGTTCGTGACCGTCGCCGGCTTTCGACGGTTTACTCGTGCTGTGTTAAAAGGAAACTATTTACATCGAAGTGTCATTATGTAAAGTCCTGACGTGATTATTAAATAAACGGGATGAATAATTAAAGGGTAAGTCGATCGACTGGCCGTTAAGGAAGCGTGTTCATCGTAATCACGCAGGGATGGAGCTGGGGTTTGGGTTATTTTAACCATGAGATCATCCAAAAGTGGATAGTCCATGGATAACGCGACTCTTTTCAACATTTCCTTGTTTTAGATGTGCACCAACTACAAGTAGAGCTTAATTAATTACATTATTATTTTTTCCCCACCAAAATCCCCACAATCCCGTTTTCTTGCTTCCTACTGATTCAGAAAACCGAGGCTCGTGAAGTCACAGATCAGTGTTCGCCAGGATAAAGTCGCCGTGATGGGAAAGTCCGCAAGAGTCACACCCGTGCACCTTTCCCCTTCAGTAAACTGCCGGGTGAATATTTATACTAATATTTATCTCTGAAAAAGCAGGTCGAACAAAGCGTAGATGTTGGCACCTCAGACACAATGCTGAATAGAATTGGATCGAAGCTTGAGCTGAGTTCAATGGTGTCATTTTTTCACTCTGATCAACTTTTCCCAAACTACAGATAATATGAACACTATGTGGTTTGCGTACATTTTGAGCTCTTGTGTACTAATTCACATGGCTTCCGGTGCAGATCCATTACTAGGTAACCATTTCTTGTAATCCATCCATCTATGTTCTGTGCCGCTTCTCCTACACAGGGTTGTGGGTGAGCCTATCCCAGGGGACTCGGGGTACAAGGTGTGGGACACTCTGGACGGGGTATCAGACACAGATTCACACACCCTTTCACGGACAATTTGTCAACGCCAGTCAGTGTATAACGCATGTCTTTTGACTGGGAGAGGAAACCGGAGTACCCGGAGGAAACCCCGGAAGCACGAGGAGAACCTGCAAGCTCCACGCACACACAGGGTGGAAACAGGAATCGAACCCCCAACCCTGGAGGCGCGAGGCAGACGTGCTACCCCCCAACCCCAACCCCTTTTGACGAGATTTGTAGCTTTGTCGTAGCTCAGTCATCAACATGCTAGCTAAGTGCTTTTAAACACAACCCTATCACCATGGCAACATATACAGGGCTTCACGCTGCCGTCACCTGCTCGACGTCACAGTTTACGTCAATTCCGTAATAACAAGTGCAGAATGGCATCGTTAATGCCAGCACGTAAATGTAGCATTACGGGAATATCACACAACATCGTGAAACTATTTGGCTTGTTGCGAAGACGGCGAACTATACGTTATGACATCACAATTACATTTATGAATGAGAACGATTCTTTTCGACAGTGATGTCGATTTTGTGCGTGTAAAATCCTTTGGGTCTGAAGGGGTTAATAGACCAACGCTGTGTTGGGATTTTTTGATATTCTGAACGTATTGGATAAATAACGCTGCGTAACGTTTGCACAAAAACTCAGTCTTTACGTGTCACTTCAATGCTGGGATTTATAGACGCGTGTCTTTAAAAACAATTTAAAAAAATAAATAAAACTGAGCTCATCCTTGATCAGCCTTTCAATTCAAGATCGTAAGTGGAAAATATGAAAAGGAAAAAGTGAAAATGTTCACCGAGTCACATTTGAAATCGATAAATAAACCAACGCGGAGGTGATGACGGACACAGAGAGCAGGAGAGCTGAAACCTGGCTGAAGGCACGTTGCAGGAGGAAGCTGGAGGTCGCTGCGTGTTGGCTACCGATTCCATGTTGCTTGAGATTAGTTAGTGTTCGGATAGTGTTAGCACGGTGGACGTTAGCTACTTCAGCAGAGCACGGTAGAGCAGGAGCGATCGGCTCGTCTCTCGCTCCTGCTCCAGGTAGAATATGAAGTCCCTGAGGTTCACGCGCGTGATTCGCTGCCGATGGAACTGGCGCGAGGACGACAACGATGAGGCTGGAGAACCCACGGAGCTCCCCGACACCTACAGAGAGAACCGGGGACCAGAGTGAGAACCGACTGTGGCAGATCAGAGTCATGGGTAAGAAACATCAATGCATTCACACTTGATAGGAGAAAATAATAATAATAATAATAATACATACATATAAGTCTTTATTGATCAGATATACATTACAGCACAGTGAAATTCTTTTCTGCACATACCCAGGGTCAGGCATGATACAGCGCCCCCTGGAGCAGAGAGGGTTATGGGCCTTGCTCAAAGGCCCAACAGTGGTCACTTGGCAGTGCTGGGGCTTGAATCCCCAACCTTCTGATCAGTAACCCAGAACTTTAACCACCAAGCCACCGCTGCCCCGTCCATCCATCAACACAGTTTCTGTACCGCTCATCCTACACATGGTCGTGACGGAGCCTGGAGCCTATTCCATGGACCTCGGGGCACAAGGTGGGAGACACCCTCGACCACAGACAATTTGGAAATGCCAATCAGACTACAACGCGTGTCTTTGGACTGAGGGAAGAAACTGGAGAACCCGGAGGAGGAAACCCCTGAAGCACGTGGAGAACATGCGAACTCCACACACACAGGGCGGAGACCTGAGTCAAACCGCAGAGGTGCGAGGTAAACATGCCAACCACTACACCACTGTGATAATAATATAATATAATATGGCTTAGTGGTTAACACGTTCGGGTCCAGGGCTCGAATCCCACCGTGTCCCTGTGTGTGCGGAGTGAGCATGTTCTCCCCGTGCTGTGGGGGTTTCCTCCGGGTACTCCGGTTTCCTCCCCCAGTCCAAACACATGCATGGTAGGCTGATTGGCGTGTCTAAAGTGTCCGTAGTGTGTGAATGGGTGTGTGAGTGTGTATGTGATTGTGTCCTGTGATGGACTGGCACCCTGTCCAGGGTGTACCCCGCCTTGTGCCCGATGCTCCCTGGGATAGGCTCCAGGTTCACCGTGACCCAGAAAAGGACTAAGCGGTAGAAGATGGATGGATGGTTGAAGATGCTTGGTTTCACAATGACTCGATATGTTTGCCCTGGACAAGTGAACATGAAGAGATTGGTGCTGAGTAAAGAGGTGAACTTCTTAAAGCTGGGTTTTGAAGGAGGAAAGACAGGAGCTTTTGTGGAGAGAGAGAGAGAGAGAGAGAGAGAGAGAGAGAGAGAGATGCACACAGACCTTTCACTCCACCCTTGGGGACAAAAAGGAGTCCAGTGCTGGGGTGAGGAAGTGAGGAACTAAATAGCAGTGTGTACTACGTGAGGTGTGTGAAAGTCATAAAGAATGGATAAAAAAAAAATAATAATATGTCGAAAACTGAGAAAAAGAACGAGCTGCTTTTGAGTTTCACAGTTGCTCAGTTTTAGTGGGAAAGAAAGTCACAGAAGTCAACAATTCCAAAAAAATATACAGCTTAAAAGTTATTTTAGACCATTTCAAATCAGACTTCATCAAATTTCCTTAGATGAAAGACATGAGAAGCACAAAGAGCCCAAAAACACCAGCCCCGATGTTTGGCATGAATGATGAAGCCATGTCTGATCCACCTCCATCCATTCGCTCACAATTAGAGGGATTACGCTCCATAAACACGGATCATGGAGGCAGCGAGGGCTGTGATTGCAAACATCTGGCTCTGGTCAGAGTTCATGCCGTGGCTTTGGTCTGAAATGCATACGAGGCCTTTTATACCGACCTAATAACAACCACCTCCGTGTTCTCATAAAGTGTGTGTGTGTGTGTGTGTGTGTGTGTGTGTGTGTGTGTGAGTGTGAGCTTGGCTTCACACAGGTGGAGTGTGTGTCAAGGCTGACTGAGTGTGTGACAGGCAGAGCTCAGGACGCCCTCAGGGGGGAATCAGGACACCTGCAGCTGCCTCATCAGGCCAATCAGTGATGACCCCGTGTGAAAGGCTGGTCTGCCTGCTGCCATGGCAATTACTGCCAATCAGCAGCTCGGCCAATCAAACGCATCCGTCCACCTGGAGAGAACTGTGTGTGTGTGAGTGTGTGTGTGTTGTAGGATGGATATGTCATATGACATCATGCCTGTGAGCTCCATCACAGATAAAATGACAGATGCTGCTTCTAGCCGTGTGGATCTTCATTTCTCTCTCTGTTCTCTCTCTGTTCTGTCTCTCTGTTCTCTCTCTCTGTTTTCTCTCTGTTCTCTCTCTGTTCTCTGTTCTCTCTCTCTGTTCTCTCTCTGTTCTCTCTCTGTTTCTCTCTCTCTGTTCTCTCTCTGTTCTCTCTCTCTGTTCTCTCTCTGTTCTGTCTCTCTTCTCTCTGTTCTCTCTCTCTGTTCTCTCTGTTCTCTCTCTGTTTTCTCTCTCTCTGTTCTCTCTCTCTGTTCTCTCTCTGTTCTTGTCTCTCTCTCTTCTCTCTCTGTTCTCTCTCTGTTCTCTCTCTGTTCTCTCTCTCTGTTCTCTCTCTCTGTTCTCTCTCTCTGTTCTCTCTCTGTTCTCTCTCTGTTCTCTCTCTCTGTTCTCTCTCTCTGTTCTCTCTCTCTCTCTCTGTTCTCTCTCTGTTCTCTCTCTCTCTCTGTTCTCTCTCTGTTCTCTCTCTCTGTTCTCTCTCTCTGTTTCTCTCTCTCTGTTCTCTCTCTGTTCTCTCTCTCTGTTCTCTCTCTTCTCTGTTCTCTCTCTCTCTTTTCTCTCTGTTCTCTCTCTCTGTTCTCTCTCTGTTCTCTCTCTCTGTTTCTCTCTCTGTTCTCTCTCTGTTTCTCTCTCTGTTCTGTCTCTGTTCTCTCTCTGTTCTCTCTCTCTGTTCTCTCTCTGTTCTCTCTCTGTTTTCTCTCTGTTCTCTCTGTTTTCTCTCGTTCTCTCTCTGTTCTCTCTCTGTTTTCTCTCTGTTCTCTCTCTCTGTTCTCTCTCTCTGTTCTCTCCTCTGTTCTCTCTCTCTGTTCTCTCTCTCTGTTCTCTCTGTCTCTCTCTGTTCTCTTCTCTGTTCTCTCTCTCTGTTTCTCTCTCTCTGTCCTCTCGTTTCTCTCTGTTCTCTCTCTGTTCTCTCTCTGTTCTCTCTCTGTTCTCTCTCTCTGTTCTCTCTCTGTTCTCTCTCTCTGTTCTCTCTCTCTGTTCTCTCTCTCTGTTCTCTCTCTCTGTTCTCTCTCTGTTCTGTCTCTCTGTTCTCTCTCTCTCTGTTTCTCTCTCTGTTCTCTCTCTGTTTCTCTCTCTGTTCTTCTCTGTTCTCTCTCTGTTTCTCTCTCTCTGTTCTCTCTCTCTCTTCTCTCTTTCTGTTCTCTCTCTGTTCTCTCTCTCTCTCTTCTCTCTCTGTTCTCTCTCTCTGTTCTCTCTCTGTTCTTCTCTCTCTGTTCTCTCTCTGTTCTCTCTGTTGTCTCTCTCTGTTCTCTCTCTGTTTTCTCTCTCTCTGTTCTCTCCTCTCTCTCTGTTCTCTCTCTCTGTTCTCTCTCCTGTTCTCTCTCTGTTCTGTCTCTCTCTGTTCTCTCTCTCTGTTCTCTCTTGTTCTCTCTCTGTTCTCTCTCTGTTCTCTCTCTCTGTTCTCTCTCCCGTTCTGTCTCTCTTCTCTGTTCTCTCTCTCTGTTCTCTCTGTTCTCTCTCTGTTCTCTCTCTGTTCTCTCTCTCTGTCTCTCTTCTCTGTTCTCTCTGTCTCTCTCTCTGTTCTCTCTGTCTCTCTCTGTTCTCTCTCTCTGTTCTCTCTCTCTGTTCTCTCTTCTCTCTGTTCTCTCTCTCTGTTCTCTCTCTCTCTCTGTTCTCTCTCTCTGTTTTCTCTCTGTTTTCTCTCTCTGTTCTCTCTCTCTCTCTCTCTGTTCTCTCTGTTTCTCTCTCTGTTCTCTGTCTCTCTGTTTCTCTCTGTCTCTCTCTCTGTTCTCCCTGTCTCTCTCTGTTCTCTCTCTCCTGTTCTCTCTCTCTGTTCTCTGTCTCTCTGTTCTCTCTCTGTTCTCTCTCTCCTGTTCTCTCTGTGTTCTCTCTCTCTCTGTTCTCTCTCTGTTCTCCTCTGTTCTCTCCTGTCTCCTCTCTCTCTGTTCTCCTGTTCTTCTCTCTCTCTCTGTTCTCTCTCTGTTCTCTCTCTCTGTTCTCTCTCTGTTCTCTCTGTCTCTGTTCTCTCTGTTCTCTCTATTCTCTCTCTGTTCTCTCTGTTCCTCTCTCTGTTCTCTCTTCTCTCTGTTCTCTCTCTCTGTTCTCTCTTGTTCTCTCTGTTCTCTCTCTGTCTTCTGTTCTCTCTGTTCTCTCTGTTCTCTCTCTGTTCTCTCTCTCTTTCTGTTCTCTCTCTGTTCTCTCTCTGTTCTCTCTCTGTTCTCTCTCTGTTCTCTCTCTCTGTTCTCTGTTCTCTCTCTGTTCTCTCTCTGTTCTCTCTCTGTTCTCTCTCTCTGTTCTCTCTCTGTTCTCTCTCTCTGTTTTTCTCTGTTCTCTCTCTGTTCTCTCTCTGTCTCTCTCTCTGTTCTCTCTCTCTGTTCTCTCTCTCGTTCTCTCTGTTCTCTCTGTTCTCTCTCTGTTCTCTCTCTGTTCTCTGTTCTCTCTCTGTTCTCTCTCTGTTCTCTCTCTCTGTTCTCTCTCTCTGTTCTCTCTCTGTTTTCTCTCTGTTTTCTCTCTCTGTCTTCTCTCTGTTCTCTCTCTGCTCCTCTCTCTCTGTTCTCTCTCTGTCTCTCTCTCTCTGTTCTCTCTCTCTCTGTCTCTGTCTCTCTGTTTTCTCTGTTTCTCTCTCTGTTCTCTGTCTCTGTTCTCTCTCTCTGTTCTCTCTCTCTGTTCTCTCTCTGTTCTCTCTCTGTTCTCTCTCTGTTCTCTCTCTGCTCTCTGTTCTCTCTCTGTTCTCTCTCTGTTCTCTCTCTCTCTCTGTTCTCTCTCTCTCTGTTTCTCTCTCTCTGTTCTCTCTCTGTGTTCTCTCTCTGTTCTCTCTCTCTGTTCTCTCTCTGTTCTCTGTCTGTTTTCTCTGTCTCTCTCTCTGTTCTCTGTCTCTGTTCTCTCTGTTCTCTCTCCTGTTCTCTGTCTCTTTTTCTCTCCTCTGTTTTCTCTCTCTGTTCTCTCTCTTCTCTCTGTTTCTCTCTCTGTTCTCTCTCTGTTCTCTCTCTGTTCTCTTCTGTTCTCTCCTTGTTCTCTCCTCTGTCTCTCCTGTTCTCTCTGTTCTCTCTCTCTGTTCTCTCTCTCCTCTGTCTCTGTTCTCTCTCTGTTCTCTCTCTCTGTTCTCTCTCTTCTCTGTTCTCTCTGTTCTCTCTCGTTTCTCTCTCTGTTCTCTCTCTGTTCTCTCTCTGTTCTCTCTCTGTTCTCTCTCTGTTCTCTCTGTTCTCTCTCTGTTCTCTTTTCTCTGTTCTCTTTCTGTTCTCTCTCTGTTCTCTCTCTCTTTGTTCTCTCTGTTCTCTCTCTCTCTGTTCTCTCTCTGTTCTCTCTCTGTTCTCTGTCTCTGTTTTTCTCTCTGTTTCTCTCTCTCTGTTCTCTCTCTCTGTCTCTCTCTCTGTTCTCTCTCTGTCTCTGTTCTCTCTCTCTGTTTCTCTCTGTTCTCTCTCTCTGTTCTCTCTCTCTGTTCTCTTTCTCTCTGTTCTCTCTCTGTTCTCTCTCTGTTCTCTCTGTTTCTCTCCTGTTCTCTCTCTGTTCTCTCTCTCTGTTCTTCTGTTCTCTCCTGTTCCTCTCCTCTGTTCTCTCTGTTCTCTTCTCTGTCTCTGTTCTCTCTCTGTTTCTCTCTCTCTGTTCTCTCTCCTGTTCTCTCTCTGTTCTCTCTGTCTCTTCTCTCTCCTGTTCTCTCTCTCTCTGTCTTCCTCTCTGTCTCTCTCTGTTTCTCTCTGTTTCTCTCTGTCTCTCTCTGTTTCTCTCTCTGTTCTCTCTCTGTTCTCTCTCTGTTCTCTCTCTGTTCTGTTCTCTCCTCTGTTCTCTCTCTGTTCTTCTCTGTTCTCTCTCTCTGTTCTCTGTTCTCTCTGTTTCTCTCTGTTCTCTGTCTCTGTTCTCTCTCTGTTTCTCTGTTCTCTGTTTTCTCTCTGTTCTCTCTCTGTTCTCTCTCTCTCTGTTCTCTGTCTCCTGTTCTCTGTTCTCTGTCTCTGTTTCTCTCTGTTCTCTCTCTGTTCTCTCTCTGTTCTCTCTCTCTGTTCTCTCTCTCTGTTCTCTCTGTTCTCTCTGTTCTCTCTCTGTTCTCTCTGTTCTCTCTCCTGTTCTCTCTGTTCTCTCTCTGTCCTGCTCTCTCTCTTGCTCTCTCTGTTCCTCTCTCTGTTCTCCTCTGTTCTCCTCTGTTCTCTCTCTGTTCCTCCTCTGCTCCCTCTGTTCTCTGTTCTCACTGTTTTCTACTGCTCTCTCTCTGTTCTCTCTCTCTGTTCTATCTCTGTTCTCACTGTTTTCTCTGTCCTCTCTCATCTCTCTCTCTCCGTGTTCTCCTGTTTTCTCTGTTTCTCTCTGTTCTCACTGTTTTCTGTTCTCTCTCTGTTTCTCTCTGTTCTCTCTCTGTTCTCTCTCTGTTCTCTCTCTGTTTTCTCTCTGTGTTCTCTCTGTTTCTCTTTTCTCTCTGTTCTCTCTCTCTGTTCTCTATCTCTCTCTGTTTCTCCTCTGTTCTCTCTCTCTGCTCTCTCTCTGTTTTCTCTGTTCTCTCTCTGTTCTCTCTCTCTGTTCTCTCTCTCTCTGTTCTCTCTCTCTGTTCTCTCTGTTCTCTCTCTCTGTTCTCTCTCTGTTCTCTCTCTCTGTTCTCTCTCCTGTTCTCTCCTCTGTTCTCTCTCTGTTCTCTCACTGTTTCTCTTCTCTCTGTCTCTCTCTTCTCTCTCTGTTCTATCTCTGTTCTCACTGTTTTCACTGTTTCTCTTCCTCTCTCCTGTGTCTCTCTCTGCTTCTGTTTCTCTGTTCTCACTGTTTTCTCTGTCTTCGTTTCTCTCTCTGTTCTCTCTGTTTCTTCTTCTGCTTCTGTTCTCTCATTTTCTCTCGTTCTCTGTTCTCTCTGTTTCTCTGTTTCTCTCTGTTCTCTCTTCTGTTCTCTGTTTTCTCTCTCTGTTCTCTCTCTCTGTTCTCTCTCTGTTCTCTCTCTCTGTTCTCTCTCTGTTCTCTCTCTTCTCTCTCTATTCTCTCTCTGTTCTCTCTCTCTGTTCTCTCTCTGTTCTCTCTCTGTTCTCTCTGTTCTCTCTCTGTTCTCTCTCTGTTCTCTCTCTGTTTTCTCTCTGTTTCTCTCTCTGTTCTCTCTCTCTGTTCTCTCTCTGTTCTCTGTCTCTGTTTTCTCTCTGTTCTCTCTCTGTTCTCTCTCTCTGTTCTCTCTCTCTGTTCTCTCTCTGTTCTCTCTCTCTGTTCTCTCTCTGTTCTCTCTCTCTGTTCTCTCTTGTTCTCTCTCTCTCTTCTCTCTGTTCTCTCTCTGTTCTCTCTCTGTTCTCTCTTTTTCTCTCTCTTCTCTCTCTCTGTTCTCTCTCTGTTCTCTCTGTTCTCTCTCTGTTCTCTCTCTGTTCTCTCTCTGTTCTCTCTCTCTGTTCTCTCTCTGTTCTCTCTGTTCTCTCTCTGTTCTCTCTCTCTGTTCTCTCTGTTCTCTCTCTGTTCTCTCTCTCTGTTCTCTCTCTCTGTTCTCTCTGTTTCTCTCTCTGTTCTCTCTCTTTGTTCTCTCTCTGTTCTCTCTCTCTCTCTGTTCTCTCTCTCTGTTCTCTCTCTGTTCTCTCTCTCTGTTCTCTCTCTCTGTTCTCTCTCTCTGTTCTCTCTCTGTTCTCTCTCTGTTCTCTCTCTCTCTGTTCTCTCTCTCTGTTCCTCTCTCTCTCTCTCCTCTGTTCTCTCTCTCTCTGTTCTCTCTCTGTTTTCTCTCTGTCTCTGTTTCTCTCTCTGCTTCCTCTGTTCTCTCTCCTGTTCTCTCTCTGTTCTCTCTCTCTGTCTCTCTCTCTGTTCTCTCTCTGTTCTCTCTCTGTTCTCTCTCTGTTCCTCTGTCTCTGTTCTCTCTCTGTTCCGTTCTCTCTCTGTTCTCTCTGTCTCTGTTCTCTCTCTGTTTCTCTCTCTCTCTGTTCTCTCTCTTTTCTCTCTCTGTTCTCTCTCTCTGTTCTCTCTCTGTTCTCTTCTCTCTGTTCTCTCTCTGTTCTCTCTCTCTCTCTGTTCTCTCTCTGTTCTCTCTCTGTTCTCTCTCTCTGTTCTCTCTCTCTCTGTTCTCTCTGTTCTCTCTCTGTTTCTCTCTCTCTGTTCTCTCTCTCTGTTCTCTCTCTGTTCTCTCTCTCTGTTCTCTGTTCTCTCTCTGTTCTCTCTCTCTGTTCTCTCTCTGTTCTCTCTCTGTTCTCTCTCTGTTCTCTCTGTTCTCTCTCTGTTCTCTCTCTCTGTTCTCTCTCTCTGTTCTCTCTCTCTGTTCTCTCTCTGTTCTCTCTCTCTGTTCTCTCTGTGTTCTCTCTCTCTTTTCTCTCTCTCTTCTCTCTCTCTCTTCTCTCTCTGTTCTCTGTCTCTTGCTCTCTCCTCTCTCTCCGTTCTCTCTCTGTTCTCTCTCTGTCTTCTCTCCTGTGTTTTCTCTCTGTTCTCTCTCTCTGTTCTCTCTCTCTGTTCTCTCTCTGTTCTCTCTCTGTTCTCTCTCTGTTCTCTCTCTGTTCTCTCTCTGTTCTCTCTCTCTGTTCTCTCTCTGTTCTCTCTGTTCTCTCTCTGTTCTCTCTCTCTGTTCTCTCTGTTCTCTCTCTGTTCTCTCTCTGTTTTCTCTCTCTTTTCTCTCTCTTTTCTCTCTCTCTGTTCTCTCTCTGTTCTCTCTCTCTTTTCTCTCTCTGTTCTCTCTCTCTTTTCTCTCTCTTTTCTCTCTCTCTGTTCTCTTTTCTCTCTCTGTTTTCTCTCTCTGTTTCTCTCTCTGTTCTCTCTGTTTTCTCTCTGTTCTCTCTCTCTGTTCTCTCTCTCTGTTTCTCTCTCTCTGTTCTCTCTCTGTTCTCTCTCTGTTCTCTCTGTTCTCTCTCTGTTCTCTCTCTGTTCTCTCTCTCTGTTCTCTCTCTCTGTTCTCTCTCTCTGTTTCTCTGTCCTGTTCTCTCTCTGTTCTCTGTCTCTGTTTTCTCTCTGTTCTCTCTGTCTCTCTCTCTGTTCTCTCTCTCTGTTCTCTCTCTGTTTTCTCTCTCTGTTCTCTCTCTCTGTTCTCTCTCTGTTCTCTCTCTCTCTCTCTGTTCTCTCTCTCTGTTCTCTCTCTGTTTCTCTCTCTGTTCTCTCTCTGTTCTCTCTCTGTTCTCTCTCTCTGTTCTCTCTCTGTTCTCTGTCTCTGTTTTCTCTCTGTTCTCTCTCTGTTCTCTCTCTGTTCTCTCTCTCTCTCTCTCTCTCTCTCTCTCTGTTCTCTCTCTGTTCTCACTGTTTTCACTGTTTTCTCTCTGTTCTCTCTCTCTGTTCTCTCTCTCTGTTCTATCTCTGTTCTCACTGTTTTCACTGTTCTCTCTCTTCTCTATCTTCTCTCTCTGTGTTCTCTCCGTTTTCTCTGTTTTCTCTCTGTTCTCACTGTTTTCTCTGTTCTCTCTCTGTTTCTCTCTCTGTTCTCTCTCTGTTCTCTCTCTGTTTTCTCTCTGTGTTCTCTCTGTTTTCTCTTTTCTCTCTCTCTGTTCTCTCTGTTCTCTCTCTGTTTTCTCTCTGTTCTCTCTCTCTGTTCTCTCTGTTTTCTCTTTTCTCTCTCTGTTCTCTCTCTCTGTTCTCTCTCTGTTCTCTCTCTCTGTTCTTCTCTCTCTGTTCTCTCTCTCTGTTCTCTCTCTGTTCTCTCTCTGTTCTCTCTCTCTCTGTTCTCTCTCTCTCTGTTCTCTCTCTCTGTTCTCTGTTCTCTCTCTCTCTGTTCTCTCTCTGTTTTCTGTCTCTCTTACTTTCTCTCTGTTCTCTCTCTCTGTTCTCTGTCTCTGTTTCTCTCTCTGTTCTCTCTGTTTCTCTCTCTGTTCTCTCTCTGTTCTCTCTCTGTTCTCTCTCTCTGCTCTCTCTCTGTTCTCTCTCTGTTCTCTCACTGTTCTCACTGTTTTCACTGTTTTCTCTCTGTTCTTTCTCTCTGTTCTATCTCTGTTCTCAATGTTTTCACTGTTCTCTCTCTTCTCTATCTTCTCTCTCTGTGTTCTCTCCGTTTTCTCTCTGTTTTCTCTCTGTTCTCACTGTTTTCTCTGTTCTCTCTCTGTTTTCTCTCTGTTCTCTCTCTGTTTTCTCTGTTTTCTCTTTTTTCTCTCTGTTCTCTCTCTGTTTTCTCTCTCTGTTCTCTCTCTGTTCTCTCTCTCTGTTCTCTCTCTCTGTTTTCTCTTTTCTCTCTCTGTTCTCTCTCTCTGTTCTCTCTGTTTTCTCTCTGTTCTCTCTCTCTGTTCTCTCTGTTCTCTTTTCTCTCTCTGTTCTCTCTCTCTGTTCTCTGTTCTCTTTCTGTTCTCTCTCTGTTCTGTTTTTTCTCTCTCTTTTCTCTCTCTGTTCCATGTTTTCTCTGTGTTTGGACTTTACAGAGTCTGGTGGTTTGCATCGGGCTGCTCTTTAAACCCGGAATTAGCGGCATTAGCGAGCAGCCATGCGTAGCTCATCACGGTTTGTTTCAGAGCACATTGAATTTCAGATGCTTTCTTCTCTTCTCTCAGCATGAGCTTGCAAGATGTGGTAGGGACCATGAATATGTGTGTGTGTGCGTGTGTATGTGTGTTCGTGTGTGTGTGTGTGTGTGTGTGTGTCTGTCTGTCTCTCTGACCTTTCTGCCTATATTTTGATTGCCTAACCAGGCACAGTGTGACACACACACACACACACACACACACACACACACACACACACACACATCACAAAACACAGGGCCAAGAAAGGAAGGAAGGAAATAAGAAAGAATTAAGGAAATTACATGAAAAGAAAGAAAGAAAGAAAGAAAGAAAGAAAGAAAGAAAAAAGTAAGAAAGAAAGGAAGAGGGAAAGAAAGGAAAGAGAAAGAGGGAAAGAAGGAAGGAAAGAAAGAAAGAAAGAAAGAAAGAAAGAAAGAAAGAAAGGAAGAGGGAAAGGAAGAGGGAAAGGAAGAGGGAAAGAGAGAACGAAAGAGAGAACGAAAGAAAAAGAAAGAAAGAAAGAAAGAAAGTGAGAGAAAGAGGGAAAGAAAGAAAGAAAAAGAAAGAAAGAAAGAAAGAAAAGAAAGAAAAAAAGAAAGAATGAAAGAAAGAGAAAGAAAGTGAGAGAAAGAGGGAAAGAAAGAAAAAGAAAGAAAGAGAGAGAGAGAGAAAGAGGGAAAGAAGGAAAGGAAGAAAGAAAGAAAGAAAGGAAGAGGGAAAGGAAGAGGGAAAGAGAGAACGAAAGAGAGAACGAAAGAAAGAAAGAAAGAAAGAAAGAAAGAAAGTGAGAGAAAGAGGGAAAGAAAGAAAGAAAGAAAGAAAGGAAGAGGGAAAGGAAGAGGGAAAGAAAGAGAAAGAAAGAAAGAGAAAGAAAGAAAGAAAGTGAGAGAAAGAAAGAAAAAGAAAGAAAGAAAGAAAGAAAGAAAGAAAGAAAGAAAGAAAGAGGGAAAGGAAAGAACGAAAGAAAGAAAGAAAGAAAGAAAGAAAGAAAGAAAGAAAGTGAGAGAGGGAAGAAAGAAAGAAAGAGAGAGAGAGAGAAAGAGGGAAAGAAGGAAAGGAAGAAAGGAAGAGGGAAAGAAAGAAAGAGAGCGAGGAAGAGGAATGAAAAAAAGAAAGAAAGAGGGAAAGAAAGAGAGAAGGAAAGAGGGAAAGAGGGAAAGGATGGATCGAGAGTGGAAATGTTTCTGATTGCTTGGGGATTTCTGGAGTTCAAGACTGAGGGAGGAGAGAGAGACAGAAAAAGAAAAAAGGAAGAAAGAAAAAAATGGAGAGATGGAAAGAAAAACAGATGGGGAGGAGTGAGTGACACACAAACACACAAACACACACACACACACACACACACACACATATACACGCACAACGCAGACAACTGCATGACGGTCACAATGGTGTGAGGATGCTGTTGCCAGCGTTCTCACCTACACACCCGCTGCTGACAACCTGCTGGCGGCAAACACACACACACACATGTACACACACATGTACACACACACACACACATGTACACACACACACATACACACACACACGACTGGCCATCAGGAGCATGGTGAGAGGTGATGTGTGTGGGGTGTGTGAGTGTGGATGAATACTAATCTGGTCATAATGTGTTCACACACGCAGGCTAATAACACATTAGTGCAGCACAGCGCTCGCAGACCTGTGTGGGTATTCAGCGCTCACTGGGGGAAAACCCCCGGCACTGAGCATTATGGGTAAATAATGGCTGAAGTGACGGTAGGGGGTATGGTGGAGGGAGACCCCCTGTCAGGACTAACCACACAAACACGCCATAAACAGAGAGAGAGAGAGAGAGAGAGAGAGAAACTAACTCTAACTCTTACATCAGAAGCAGGATGCTGATTGGTCAGACTCCAGGACAGGAAGTAGTCAGAGGTTACAACCAGGAAAAGGACAGAGACTTCAATTACACGTCGAAAGCCGCATTCTTTTCTTTACAAAGCAGAGGAACGCGTCCGAATATCCCCGCTACCCCACTACACATTAGGCGAAAAGCAAAAGGAAACTGCGCTATCCCATAATGCACCGGGACTGGCGCGGAAGAGCTGTACGTCTGGATCGTGTTCACTACACACATACACTGATCAGTAGGTAGAAGAGTCTCTCCTGCCAGGAAGGATAGACAGATACCACGCTATAAGGCCGAAAGTATGTGGACACCCGACCATCACGCCCGTATGTGGTTCTTCCCCAATACACCCGTTGCCATAAAATACTAAGCACACAGCTGTATAGAATGCCGAATACAGTTTCCCTTCACGGGAACGGACCCTGATCCGGCATGACGACGTCCCTGTGCACAAGACATGGAAAAAATAAAGAGAGACGAAGAACAGAGCCGAGTAACGGAATGAAGATTTATGTGAGAGCTGGCCAGGGGAACAGAAGAAAGAAAATAAAAAACACAGAATAGATGATCTCTGTTAACTGTGATACACTTCCACATGTGCGTTTACTCCAGTTTGGGTTTCGGGTGAATCCTCTGCATCGCTACCGCAGAACTCAGGGGGAAATTTATCCTACTTAGTTTATATATCATTTAAAGTTTAATGAATGTAAAACATCCGAAAAGTTTCACAAATCAAAGCGCACGACAAGCGGAGTCATTGACTCCCGAAAGAAGGAATCGACTCTGAACAGCTGAATCGAATCGTTAGCGATTCCAGACTTTACTTCCTGTTCTAACCTACGTAGGTTCGTAACAATAAACCCCGCCTCTGGTCTTCATCGGCTGTTACGGTAGTGGGCGTTTCCTTTCGGGAAACACGCTGACAGCGGTAGGCCGATCGCGACAGAATGGGGACATCTGACCAATCAGAGCAGAGGATGCTCTCTGAACGGACGAGTTTAGAATGAGTCGTTTAGAACGGATCATTGAGCGAGTCGTTTGTGACACCGGGGGAAAAGGTGACGCTGCAGTTTAAATTATGAGCACGCTGAAGTGTTTGTAGTCCTCGGGTGCGTGTAAATCTATCGTATGAGACCTTTAAAGCAAAATTAGGCACCTTTCAAAACCATAATAGGTGCGCTTTAACAAATTCAAGACCCGCAAGTGTTGCGGACCAAAGCAGAAGTGAAGATCCGCTGACATACGGAGACTTCTGGGATGCCCCGTATGCACGTGATGCACACTGGATTCACGTCCTGAGGAAAAAGGTAATCCTTTCCGAACGGCAGTGAAGGGAACGCGGACGATTCGAGACGTCACCATTAAACTGTCGCGGACATGAAGGCAGACCGTTTAGGGAGTGCGGATTTTCTGCACGGGTGCTTCGAGAAGTCTCGGTGTGATACTTGATTTTTAAAGACGGCTGTTAAAAGTGACTAGGAGCCATGAAAGGATGGGAAAAGGAAGTGGATCACGTCACTGTGCTGCGAGTGCTACACCGGAGACGGTTGAATCAGTCAGCTATTGCGATGCAGCAGTAAAAATGAGAACGCTGATCCTGCTACCTCGACTCGGGGCGAAAAAAGAATTCCTTTCAGCCTGAGGCGGCGGGAGGACGTAAAGCCGAAGCACACGGTCACCTCCATGCTGCCTCACTCTCCTCCAAACCCTGACGGCATCATGGGACCGGACCCCCTCTCTCCAAAATCCACCTCCATAATAACTCCTGCCATTAATTAAGACCAGAGGCCTGCTCTTTTCCCTCTCTCTCTCTCTCCCTCTCACTCTCTCTCTCTCTCTCTCTCTCTCTCATTCTCGCTCTCTCTGCCTGGAGAAAAGGCCGATGAGGACATTTTGGAAAGAGTTAACAGATGTCGGCTGATTGGCCCGGGGGCCTTTCGAGACATCGCCCGAGTGATGTATTTGATGTGGAGTTTATTCGGCTCCAATAAACGTATAAAGAATTAGAATAATAATTTGCAGCTGTTCGCGGAGAGGATTACAGGCCAGAGTTCTCTTTGAAGCCAAAGAAGCACAAACACGGGAGCGGAGAACAGAAAGGCCAGGCTTTGTGCGCTGAGCTACGGGTCAGCGAGGAGGCCACGGCGGGTCGAGGGACCTGCGCGCGCGTGTGTTAATATCTTAGTTTACAGGCTGTCAGGGGACGTTTTATAAAGTGCGTGCGGGGTGGGGGGTGCGGGGTGGGGGGAGAAGTGAGCGCTTCGTGAATGTAAATCAGAGAGTCGTTTAAAGCTCACTACACGGTGCGCGTTCCACGCGAAGGAGGAGCCGAGCTATAGAAACGCCGCCGTGGGTATGACGGACCGGTTTCATTTACAGAGCCCGGTTTTCGAGGGGGGGGGGGGGTAGGGGGGGTTGTTGGGAACTGGAAAGACAAAGACGTAAGGGTGGAAGTAAGTCGCACTTATTCTGAGCGCTGTGATAAATGGAGGAATTACATTCAAAACAAACAACCTCAATTCACTCCCACGATAAAGAGCAACAAATCTCCAAAACGGCCGCTCGCTGCACGCCTTAATACCCGCACATAAAACAGAAAACAGCGCGAGAGAGAGAGAGAGAGAGAGAGAGAGAGAGAGAGAGAGAGAGAGAGAGAGAGGGAGAGCTCCATGGCGATGCATAGCAACGGCGCACAATCTCAGTCAAGGAGAAAGAAGGCGGGGGGGGGTTAAAAAAAAAACCAACCTTATTACTTCTAACTCCTGCAAGCCATTTTGGTCTCCAAAGGTTTCGCAGTGCCTCAGGCGCTGTGTCTGCAGTGTTTCGGGAAATGACTTGCCTTCGCACGAACACTGCCATGTTCTGCAGTGCCGCTGCCCCCCAGCAGCCCCGCTCAATTTCTCTTTAACCCTTTCCTGCCTTTCGCGCCTGAGAATCGCCGCCTCTCTCTCTTTCTTCACCTCGGTCTGTCACATTGTTTAGCCTCACACAGACACCGCTTTCCGCCCCGTTCTCGTTCTGAGCCCCGGAGTTGTAGCGTCAGTCGTCCCGGTCCCGGTCTCCGTCGCCGTCTCGACCGGCGACTCGAGCACGAGGTTAGTCTTAGTCGTTGTTTTTGGTTTTGTCTCGCATGCACTGGAGTGTGTATCCGAGGCTGGATTAACTCTGCAAACTCGTTGACACAACACATAATTAAACATTTCGCTCGAGGTCAGGAATTTTCTAATTAGTAGTGTTCCTGACAAAGCTGCAATTGCATCGCCTTGAGTCACGCAGGCCACAGGTTACTGCTGAGATGAAAGCCGTGCCTGAAGCGTTGTTCTCGGGGAAAGTTCACACAAACACGAATCCACACACACACACACACACACACACACACACACACACACACACACACTTGTCTTACTATCCTTGTAAGGACCTTCCATTGACATAATTATTAATGCAGCTAATTAATGGTATGCTACACCTAAACCTAAACACTAACATTAAACCGTCATTTTTGGAAACCTTTTAATTTATTTTTTTTAAATTATTATTTATTTTTCCATCCATCCATCTTCAACCGCTTATTCCTGCTTCAGGGTCGCGGGGAACCTGGAGCCTATCCCAGGAAGCATCGGGCACAAGGCGGGGTATTTATTTTTTAATTGAAATAATAGCTCTACATAGCTTTAATAATAATAATTAAAAAAAACTTGTGGGGTCCTATCAACTGTCCCAACAAGGTCAAAACTGAGATATTCCTATAATGTCCTTATCGAGATATATAAAAAAAAAATGCACACACACAAACAGAAAGAAGGGTCACCTGGTGAAACTAGTTGTTTTTTTGTTTTGTTTAGTTTTTTTAAATGTCTGGAAGCTTCCTCTGGAACAAAAGTGCTTCAAAACCTTTATAATTGAAAGCAAAAATCTACAACGTCTCTCTCTCTCTCTCTCTCTCTCTCTTTATTTCCACTGTCCTTTTGTTTCTCTCAGAAAGAGTTTCAGCTGGGAGACAAAGAAACAAAAGCCGCCGAGGCGTAATTACAGTTAATTGTGCATCTTCAAATGCACATGCTGTATTTTCCGGACGATAAACATGTTTTTTTGCCCTTTAGCATCTGCTGCAACTTATAATGCAAATCAGAGGACGTTATCATTTTCCCATTAGTCTGATCGCGATATTTATTAGTGTTCTTACGGTAGGGCGTGCTACTCCAGCATTTATGGTAGTTACTGGCACTAATTACACTGAAAATCCCACTGTAGCTGTGCGGTCCGTGTCTGTTTTAGACGCAGAGTAATCATTATGTCAGATAAATAAACCCACTAAATTAATGAAAACGCACGTATAAAAGGCTGCCTCGGGATTTAGGCGGTGCGTCTTGGACTCCGTAGCGGATTACTGTCTGGGAAATATAACATGTGGAGTAAAAGACACGTCCACGTCTACATCCCACGTCCGGCGCTGCGCTGCTGTCTCGAACGTACTGTCTAAACAGAGACGTCTGTGGCTTAACTACTCGCAACTGAAACACACCGGACAGCTGCGCTGAAAATAAACAGGAAAATATGAACTCAGGAACTCTGTCCCGTCCCGTGTCCGATCACAGACTCCCGTCCTCTCGACACCGAACCTCAAACATATGCCATAAGACTGACTCGACTGTAGTCTGGCACTCGGCGGCCATCTTGGCAATACTCCCGATCAGTATATCCAATGATATAAGATCAGACTCCGGTCTACTTGAGTGACGAGAGATTCTTAAAGCGGAAAAGGAATGACAAGACGACCTTTCGAACATGGATTTCTGGAAACAGGTGGAAATCTGACAGAACTTTTATAAATATTATGTCGTCTTCGGTTCTAAAAAGATGGAACACATAAAAGACTACATCATGGTTCTCCATAAGCAACACGTGCCCTATATCTCTGTATATGTCAGTGTGAAAAGTTCTAGACCTACAAAGTGACCAGCTCTTTTTTACTAATGGGCAGGACTTTCAACAAAAGCTCATAACTCAGGACTTCTGACCTCCAACGAGAGAAAAACAAACAAACAAAAGCCCAGAAAGTCTGGAAGTTCTCCCCAAACCTTCGGTGTCCTCGTGGACGCCGCCCACATCGTCAGCAGTTCACGTTTAGTCTAGTTTATAATCGTATTTACTGTAGCTCGATCAGCAGGGACACGTTAGTTGGTTACACTCGTAACTCTTACTGTTTTGAGAAGGTAAGTACATCATAAACTCTAATGTTAGCTGTCTAGCTTGTTGCTAACAAACACGTGATTTGGTGGGAAAAAAAACAGCAGCTCTCTGAGATTCACTCCTTGGCACAAAAGCTCAACGTTTACGCCGCTGACTGGATACAGTACTGGATATCTCTAAACACAGCGAACTTTTCTTTTTGGCGTGTATTAAAAATTCAGTGAGTTTCATATGTAAAGCGAACCCAGTTAAGAAGTAAACGTCGAGGATGGAGTAGGAACGCAGCTCCTCAGAAGACTCGGCTAATGAGGGCTTGTTGATTTTTAGGCCGTTCGCCGAGTCGCTTCCTGGGCGGTGTTAAATTTTAATCCTGTCTGAATGGCAACTTGAGTCGGCACTAACAACCGGGGGTACACTCGCTGGGGTCCCAAGGCTTACGCTGACCGACCGGGATTTCTCCCCATGTCTTTGTAGAACCGAATCCTAAAATCCTCACAAGATGCAACCTTCTGTAATCAGATAATCATGAAAGCGAGTGGGGAGAGCGGAAATAAAACGGAAAGTTCAACCGAATTACAGATTCGACCTCATTCGCTTTGAGCTTTGAACGAGTAATGGGGTCTTTTTTTTGGAGTATAAAGAGCGAACTCCCATCTGATCATGACAAGTCTCGAACCCGGAGCTGTCAAATCTGCCCTAAAAACGCTTTAACAGGGAAGTAAAACTCTCTCACGCTCCATAAAACTATACACACACACACACACAAACTGTATTGATCTCTGAGAGTCTCTCGGTTATTTTTCCGCAGCGTCGAGATCTGTCGTTCCCGTCTTTGTGAGCTCTCCGTGCGCCTGCTGAGACTCTGGAGTCCCGCCGTCTTCTGAGGGCCGATGAGTTTTTATTTAATATCCCGGGAAAATAACAGGAAACACACCGGAATGCTGTGTGAGTAAGTCTTTCTGATGGAATTGGCAAGCACGGGTCGCCTCGTCGTTTCCCCGAAAACGTTTCGCTTTTTCCGTCCACGTTCCGATGCCAAGCTGCGGAAGGCGGAATACGCCGATCCGGCACTTACAAGGCTGACGTTCAGACCGAGAATGCGTGTCGGAAAGTGCTGCTGGGTTTCGCTCAAGCATACAACTCGTGCTAGGGTTGTTCAGTGTTACTTTAATAAAATCAGCTGGCAGTTGCCTCATGCAAAGAGCCCCACAGGCATCGCTTCCTTCTATACCTGCATGGCCTTTCGGCTAAATTAAACCTTATCTACATATTTACTTCGTTTAATGATCACGACAGATGATGCTGTAGATTTACAAAGAGTTTAGATAACGGAGTGAGAGACCGTTTTTCCACCTGAGGTGCAAAGCTGGAAGCGGCACAGCACAAATACACCTACGGCAACACCTCATACTCCGAGGCCTCCGGAAAAAGCACACACACACTGCATTAAAAGCACGATCATTTTGTGACTAAACAAGCATAAAGGGAGGAAACCCGGAGAACCTAGAAGAACCCCACGCTGACACGAGGAGAACATGCGACACAGACAGTAACCCGAGCTCAAGATCGAAACCCTGGAGCTGTGAGGAAGCAAGTGAGATGAAACGAGGAAGAAACCTTGAGAGGAACCGGACTCAGAAGGGAACCCGTCCTCATCTGGATAACAGTGGGTAGTGTGAAAGTAAAGGAAAGTTCATTATGGTTTAATATGAAGTCTGTTTGTTGAACTAGTCCACTGGTCACTAAAGGAGACTCGAGTGTAAAACTGCATGTGGTGATTAAAGTCCCAAGGCCATCGCAGCAACCGTAGTCCCAGAAACCACAGCTAGAACGTCCAGGAGGTCCAAAACCATTGCCATGGTACTTCAAGCAGCACCATCCTCAGCAATCTCCAAATGAGACCTTTGAGCTGTACGTGTGAATCGAAGAGGGCTCTGGCTGAACGCGTGTCGTGATGACGCCCACACGACGCGTCTCGGCCCGAATCTGCGGAAAACCTGCGGCGATTTATTAAAAATCGCAAACCCTGCACGGACCGATTGGCGCGCGATAATCGTATCTCATACGTGACATTCATACGTTCCGAAAACTCGCTGTTCGTCTGTACATCTCACTGAAATCTACTCGAACCGGTTTATTATTTTTTTTGGCCTTCTTGGAGTGTGATCCGGCTGCTCACTGGAAATCAGAGGCAATATGACAAACTGTCGAAGCTCAAACCTCTAAGTAAGGACATGTGTGTGTGTGTGTGTGTGTGTGTGTGAGACAAGTGACATCTGTTTATTCCATCCCACATGGTCCAAGTATGTGTACGTGTGAGCATGTGGAGCATAAACACACGCCCACACACGCAGGCTTTACAGACGAGTCAGACAATAAACAGTTGTGGTGTGTAACGAGTTGCACGACTGATGAGGAAGAGCGCGGATTCCTGCTTCGGCGGCGCCATCAGTCAGGCCGCTTCATTACAGCCTGGCCAGATACATAATTCATACCGCCTTAAAAAATACATGCCCTGCTCCATCACGCAGAGACGTGACAGACAGAGAAACTCAGGGCTTCTGTTAGCGCCGCCATCATTTGTAACGCGGCCGGATTTGGATGTGTAGAAAAGCAGGGCTGGTAATTAGCGTCAGTCACAGTGATGCATAATGAGGCTTTGTAATGGTGCTGCTCTGTGCTGGACGAATCCGGCAGTCACACGTTGCTTATTTTAAATGCTTTAAACTCAGCACCACTAATGTTGGTCTCCATGTGGACAGCACATTTTACACCCACTCGGGCGAACGGATCACAGCGTTTAAAACGCAGCGTTGTAAATTACACGTAGGTACACACATCGATCACGGGTGGACCGATCATGAATTTATTAGCTAGTTCAATTGAGCTGTCCACTCATATGTTTAATTAACTATGCTGAAAAGTGTTAGCTAATAATAATAATAATAAACTTTATTTCTATATAGGGTTACTACGGCGATTTGCCAGCGATTGTAATATTGCATTTATTAACAAATGTGTTGCGCATTTTAACGGTTCAGATTTAATGTTGTGGAACAAGTCGGGTTCCGGGACAGTCCCTCCAGGATTTGGCGATCCCAGAATTTAACGCGAAGTCAAGCAAACTCCGCGATATTCCGAGGAGCTTCCGATTTGTCAGAACTACCGCCGATTTTCCGCAGGTTAGGGACGAGACATTTTGGTGATTACGGCGACGGTTACATGTACCAGCAAACAGCACCGGGAAAACAATTTTGTGCAATTGCGATTTTGCCAATTTGAGTAGTCCCCATAAAAAACACTCCACATGTTGCATCGCAAATTTTGGAGGGAAAAAAAAAACGCACACACAAAAAAAAAACAAGCAAAAGCAAGAATTTCTGGATCACAAAAAAATATTTTAAATCCTCTATAGACTGCCTAGAGATGAGAGACAAGTCGGTTCCTGTTATCACATACAGTCTCCTCGAATAATATTGGCACCCTCTGTAAATATGAGAAAAGAAAGCTGTGCTTTATTGTTTAACCTTTTGATCTTTTGTTCAGAAAATTCACAGAAATACTGGATATCTCATGGATATTTCACTTTCATCTACCGACAAGGGACAAACTTGCTTAACATTACCAACTTGCTACCCGTGTATACTTTCAGTAGAATTAGACTTTTTATGGGCAGAAATATTTGGCAACAAAGTCATCAGGCTCTTACATTTAATTTCCATATTTGAATAAATACCTGGCTATTGTGATCGTTCACATTGCTGTAGAATTAAAATCTGACCTCCCGGTCACGCGGAGTCCTGATTTGAGATTTAAGCAGCCGCTCTAATTAGGCTTGTGCGATGAATCCCGCAGCAGGCACTACGCTCGGCGCAGAAGCTTAAGGAAATGGGTGTTTAAGTTTCCTTGCACAAAGAGAGGAGAGTCCCTCGTGCACGGCTTGCTAACCTCCTCACCGGGCAGCTGGGGATCGATTCTAAATCTTAATTAGCCAAATGACAAACACAGCACATGCTCTAATGAACTGTGTAGCCTGTCAAACAGCTGGCTGTATATATTTATTGAGATTCAGAGTTAAATTTAATTATTTGGTCAATTAGCTACAGAGGCCTGGCAAGTCTCAGAAGGCACAGAGGAAAAGAAAGAGGAGGGAGGAATGTGATCAGCACTGAGTTACCACACCACATCTAACGCAGACATGGCTAGCTGGGAAAGAGGAAAAACTCTATAGGAAGGTGTCAGATCGCTTAGTATGCAGATTCTTAGAGATTCTCCGGAAGTGTACTGGAGAAACGAACTCTTCTTCCCAAAGATATGACCTCAGTCGGTGTTTCGACGATGGAAGTAAAGAGCGCTGTCTAAAGCCATCTGCGTTAGGTTGAGATCTGGTGACTGCGACGGTCACGGGACATAATTGGACATTTTCATGCTGATCAGACCATTTCGCGAGCCTGTTGACGTGGGCGGAGTCATCCTGGAGCTCCATCCAATCAGGGTAGAAATGCTCCATAATAGGATAAATGTGAGAAAACCGTTACAAAGCAGTGTTTCACAATCGAGGAAGAAGACATAGAGCTAAATCATACCAGCAAAATAAATACACGCCCCCATTTGCATGACGGAGGAGCCCGTTTTTAGTATGAGGACACCCGAGTATTGAACGTCTCACTCCAAATATCATGGGTACGAATATAGAGTTTGCTGTTATAATAATCCCCACGCTTCTGGGGAAGGCTTTCCACTAGGATCTCGAGCGTGGCTGTGTGGGGATTTGTGTCCGTTCAGACACAAGAGCATTGGTGAGGTCAGACACTGATGTTAGGTGAGGAGGTCTGCGTTTCAATTCCTCCCCAAGGTGTTTGAGGGTCAAGGGTCAAGGATCACTCCAACGTTAGCAAACCAAGTCTTCATGGAGCTGGCTTTGTGCACAGCGGCGGCGTCATGCTGGAACACATTTGAGCCTCTTCGTTCCAGGGAAGGGAAATTACCACGGCATACAAAGACGTTCTATACAACGGTGTGCTCTTTAAACATGTGAAGTCGGACATGGCAGGGGTTTTTTTGTTTGTTTGTTTGTTTGTTTGTGTTTTCCACATCATGCACACAGACACCTTTACATCATAAATACTGATGTTGATTACATATAATGACTAAATCTAAACGGAACTGATATTTCCTGCTGGACTACACTACGGTGTAATATGGCTCTGTAGGGACGTCTTATCACCACCAATGATTACACACTTTCTCAAAACTGTAGAACAAATGAATTTCCTTCTGACGACCTCTATACGTTCTATCATAAATGTGAGGTGCAAGTATCACGCAGTACAAACATCACGCTACTGCATAACACTTTCCGCCATTAGCAAGTGTTCCTAACTTTCTTTTTCTTTTTTTTTTTTTTTAAATTAATCAAAAGTAAGAAAGAAATGAACAGTGTATGTGTGTGTGTGTGTGTGTGTGTGTGTGTGTTAGAGAGAGCGAGAGAAATTAAGCTGAGCCAAAAAGTGTGACTTGGTTTAATATTTTATAATTGCCAAGGGACATTCGAAGATCAATGAATTTTTTGCCTGAGACGCACATCAGAAAGAGATGTACTTCAGTCTTTTTAGGGAACATTGGTCTATTTAATTCGGGTGTCTGATGCATGTGAAATACGCTTCCCCTGGTCTCCTTCGGGTCCTGGAGGCATGGCTGCGGGCGCACATTACCACTTTTAATGGGCAGCCCTCAGAAGAGGCGAATAAGCCAATAACCCATCCATGCTAATGGGCCCGTCTGTTTATTCACTCTCAGCCCTTCTCTTCGGCTAATTTTAGCCTCGCTGGCTTTTTCCACACACAAATAAATAAAAACGGGAGGAGGGGGAGTGGCTGCTCAGATCTGTACTACAACAAAGCACAATCTATATCCCGGACGCAGTTTGGGGAAAACAATGGAAAGCTTTTCCTCGGCATAAAGACGCTCCAGGAAGTGCTCGCTCTAATCTGTCGGCACCTTCCCGAGCCAAAACGTTTAAAAACGTGGAACAATGGAATATAGGACGTGTCAGACAAGCGGCACGTCCAGGGGTTTTAGGTCAAATATTAAGTTCCTAGCGTAGGTAAAGTCAACAACTTAAAGCCACGTGATCTACTAATGATCACGCAACAGACGTGCGAGTGGAAATCCAATCCCTTCCCGATACTGCTTTTGATCACCTGATCACTACAGGGATCAGAAATAAGAAAGACGTACGTACGGACGTTTATGGCAAGCAGTAGAAACCTCAGCAACGGATGGACACGAGTAGAGACGAGTTATCTACCTCGCCACGCCGAGTTCATTCATAATCAGACGAACTGAAGCGGTTTAGGGCCAAGTGTCCCTTTAAGCTTTGTTCAAAAGTGAGAGTATGACCTAATTAAAGCGCTGGCTTGCACACTGACTTTCAGACTACTGCAGGAACAGGATTCCACACACACACACACACACACACACACACACACACACAAACCTGCACGTACTGATGAAATATCGCGTCTCTAATCGTTTTGTTTGTGTGCAGAATATTAAAAGGTCCTGGTCCGAAATATTTCAGCCATTTAGAGTGAAGATTATTCGCTATGCTACATTCGCGACGTTCAAAACGTGATGTCATGAGATAACACAACACATAATACACCACCATAGACAATAGTTTCTCAGTACCATCGTTAGAGTCAGGTGCCAGTTCTTTTATTAATCCTCTTTTATCATTTTCTAAGACTTTATCTCGATTAAAATGGCATATTTACTGATTACTATTTGTATTAGCTTTCATCCTAAAGTTTCATTTTTATTGAACATTTCCGCTGAACATTTCTACAGGACAATTCTACATTTCTGCAGAACATTTCAACTGAACGTTTCATTTTTAGTGAATATTTTTGCTGACCTTCTGATGAACCATTTCTGCTAACCTTTCTGCTAAACGTTTCTGTTGAACATTTCTGCTAAGCCGATCTAAATCGCCTTTTCTGTGCTGTCCTCCCCAACATTTCCCAAAAATAGAATCAAACTGAGCAACAGCAGTAAATATTCACAGGGGTTTTTTTTTTCCTTTTTATACAAAGGAAAACAAAATTGAACACCTACTTTCTTTTCACCTCGATCTTTCTATCGCGCCGTAAAACCGGATAAGTTCACTTAACTCGAAAGAACTCGAGGAAACGAATTACCTCAAAGTTTTTCACGTCGATCAATCGAGTTCTTTAAGCCGAATACACTTAAATATAACAAAAATTCGACTCAAACTCCGTCGTTTAAAATGAATTTTCGTTATATTTAAGTGTATTCGGCTTAAAGAATTTGAAAACAATTTCGAGGTAATTAGTATCCTCAAATTTTTTTTCCCAGTTATATGAACTTATCCGGTTTTACAGTGTGGAAATAAAAAGTATGAATGTATGAATGGATTTGGTTTCTTACTCTTATCACTAGGTAGATCACGGTCAAAGACTTTGAGCCATAAACAGAGACACAAATAACTACGAGTACCAGTTTTAAATAACTACGAGTACCAGTTTTAAATAACTACGAGTACCAGTTTTAAATAACTACGAGTACCAGTTTTAAATAACTACGAGTACCAGTTTTAAATAACTACGAGTACCAGTTTTAAATAACTACGAGTACCAGTTTTAAATAACTACGAGTACCAGTTTTAAATAACTACGAGTACCAGTTTTAAATAACTACGAGTACCAGTTTTAAATAACTACGAGTACCAGTTTTAAATAACTACGAGTACCAGTTTTAACGTACTAACTGGGACGGGTCATCGTCAGTATGCTTCAATGTAAAACTTTCTATTTAACGTGCGAGTACGTTTCGCGGTTTACTTTCTATTCGAAATCGATGCACGTGAAATGACTTCAATGGACGATTTCGCAAACGAGATTCTTCACTAGGATTAATCCTAAACAGTGCCGGCTTATGAATGAATGGATGACACGTACAGGCGGTACTAACGAAGCTGATATTTAATTGGAAGTGTACATGTCTTACCATTTAATGTACTGAAATAGTGTATTATTCAACAGCATTCACTCCGTGGAGAAATTCGCATCCATATTTTTTATTACATTTTTTTTTAGAAAGTTTTTGGTCATGGATTCAGACTTTCAGAATTGAAGTGTTACGTAGGGAAATGATTACATCCGAATTGTCGGGTTTAAAAACTCTTCTCGCACACTCGTTTCAGCACGGTTCATTTATATTACCATGAACGGAGTATATTTCAGTTTACTCTCTGAACAAGGAGACGACGTTTTTCAACAGGAACTCGATTAGACTCCACCCGGAGCCAGCGCATCTGCAAACAGGTGTTCTTCCTCATCATTCTCAAGCAAAGAACCGAGAGCCTTAAAGATTAAAGTCACTCTCAGGACTGCGAGTGTTTCAGGCTGTGCTACACGCTTTAATGAAACTGAAATTCGTGGGAATAAAAATAAATAATAATGATAATCATGGAGGCTTGTGAGAACGCGGACTTTCGCGGAGAACGCTCGCCGCGCAGCGGTCCATCGTTATTATTCAGCAGCTCATTATTTAAACAGAGACAATTTGCCTAAATCCTCAAAGGAAATTGAAATCTACCTGAACATCCAGATTATTTACTTATTTACTTTTTTAAATCGTTGCGACTCCATATATTTTTGTTCGACATTCCGTTAACTCCTAACACGACTATCTCTTAGAGCTTCTTTTTAGGAAAGTTTCCTGAACCTCACGTTGTTAACACCGTGCTTCTCATCGCCGTGGCCCCCCGTGGGGGTGTTTAGTGGGCGTACTGTACGATGGATACAGTATCAGGGTCTGTGATGGACGTCCGTTGGGGTTTTTGTTTTTTTTTAATCACGTGACATTACTATCCATTAGTATCAAATGCTGGTATAGTTATGATTTTAATTATTCTAAGCGTAATCGACGGGTCCCCTGAAATGAAACGGTTTAATCTAAAACGCAATAACTAAAAAATAAATAAATAAACAAACAAACAAACAAACATGTTGACCTTAATCGAAATGCAATTTCCATAAAACCAGGACGGGGACATTAATATGAACCGCAGTGTTTCCAAAACACTCTACTTTTGGTAATCTAGTGTATCGCGTAGCAATCGACTTGAGCATTAACACAGCATCAGTTACATTAACCAAGTAACCCGACACTCGTATTATTATTTTTGAAAGAATGTATTTAATAATTTACTGTATATAAATAAGTAAATAAATAAATAAATAAATAAATGAGGCAGGTAATCGATGCTCCTGTCGTGTTTATGTTCTTTTTTTTAGGGTTATTGTGGTATTTTGAAATGGAAAATCACAGGCAGGGCGAAAAAAAATAAATAAACCTATATCACGCAAGCCGAGGTTACTGTACATTCACACATATGGGTTACAAAACACACTTTACTCAGTTTCAATTCTTCCTGTGTGCTGGAAAGAAGATCTAAATTGCACTTCAGGCACTGAATTTCCCTCGACTTGAGCCTCATTTTTCATGTGTTGGGGAGAAAAAAAAAAAGAAAAAAAAAGAAAAAAAATCAAATCAGTGCATTGCAAAGCAGATCAGTAATGTTTATGTTGGCAGTTCTGTCGCCATCTTTATTTTGCCTACCCTATACATTTCAATGTCTCCACCCCCCATCCACCCCACACACACACACACACCCGCCCGGTCCTGCCAGCTCTAATGAAATATCATTTGCAGCGTTTTCGCTCGGGTTTGCCCACAGGCATCAACCTTTCCGGCAGCAGAACGCGGCCGACAAAAATAATAAAACCCAAAAAGAGCCAAACTTTAATAAATAGCAACATGAAATCCAACAGCGCTGCGGTAATGTCACAATACAGAGCTGCTCGAACCCATCACACGGAATTACGCCGACGAGATGGAAAGAGAGAACAAAAAGCTCCCTACTGAAACTGTGTAAACTGAATCCCGAGCTGAAATTGTGACAGACGCGACGTCGCGTTCAATCTCCAGTCGATTTATATTGAACACATTTCAGCGCGCCGTGTAAACATCCGCAACGTCGGTGCGGAGCTCCAGAGGAACATACGCAGAGTCGAGTACCGAGTAAAACAACTCAGGCGTGTGAAGGAGGCGTGGCTTATGTGCCGATCGGTCCCGATATAAGAGGCGTGGCCTCTCAATTAAGCGTTTTACCTCATTAAAATGAATTATTCCGCAACTATAGCGAAATATGTGTAGTTATTGTCCCACCCACTCCTGAAAAAATTCTGACCAATCCCGTCTATTAATCATCGGACTCGTTCGCCACCGAAAACTCTGTCCAAAATGTTTGGACAGTAAATCTTACTTGTACGTGCTATCTCTCTTGACAGGTCCCTGGCTGCAGGCTCCCACTTGCATGAGTAAAAAAAACATTACAGCTTTTTTGTTGTTGTTGGGACCTGTGTGATCACACGTTGATCCAAGAGGATCGTGCTAAACGTCACTACATCGATGCGGTCCTGAGACTCGAACCTACAGCCTTTCGGTCCCAGAACCGATGCGACGTGTGCGCTGTGTTTCGATACGACTTGTAACGTCGAGCGCATTTGTCACACTGAATATTGACATATTGATTACGCATACGAGAATATTCTGTATCGCAGCAGCCCCGAAGCCCGTCTCTGCACCCCAGCATTCCCTTTCCCCCCCGGTTTTCCTGCTCGTGATGGATGCGTGGGCCGGAGCCAGCGGGATGGAGAAACCCGGCTCTGGTTACTGCGGCGTCTCAGCAGTGCCAACTTTCACGGCAAAAGAAAACTGCAGCGGGTTTCGTTCTTCACAAACTTAATTATATCAAGATTAACAAGGGAGGTAATTAATTTCTTTAAGATTGGTATCTTCCAAGTGCCTCAGGCTCGACTTTGTTGTCAAAACTGTATATTTAACCATTATTTCAGGGCAAAGTTTCCCAGGCTGTAATAAGACAAAAAAAAAAATCCCCGGTTCTGCATGAATATGCTAATATTCGAGGCGTCTAATCTAAACTCTGCCGCTAAAATATTAGCCTAGTACAAATGTATGATTATGTACATATATTTAGCATGAAATCAAGAGTCTCGCACATAGAAAATGTTATATGAAACAATGAACGCGCTTAATTTTCTTCCGCAGCGATCCAACAGCAGAGTGTATTACAGAACGGTGTGTGTTCTGCTGTTGGTGTAATGGCGGTGCTGCTAGGCTTCATTAAAAACACACACACACACCTCCATAAAATGGCCGCCCTCCAGGCCTCACACACACACACACACACACACACACACACACACACAGAGCTATTGTTCGGGCCGAGCCGCAGGCCAAGTGCTCTACATGAGCACGGGGGAAACTAAAAACACTAAGAGCCCATTTCCCGTGTGACGTGCCGGCTTCCAGAACCTTCCACACCATTGCCTCGGGGGCTGAGCGAGCGAGAGTGCGCGATCGAGAGAGAGAGAGAGAGAGAGAGAGATGCTGATACTCTACTGATACCCTTTTAGACATTTCAGCTTTCTATATTTAAGCTCCAGCTAGACATTTCATTAATGTGCATGATAATTAAACAGAAAAATATGTCCAAGCTGTAAACCTACTCGATCAAAACGGACCGCTCGCTCCTTGTTAGTTCATGGCTCTGGTCGTTACGTTACAAAATTCATGAGTGTCGACCAGTTAAAAGACAAAATCTTTCATTTCGTCCACGGAAATGTGAACACCAGGCGAGTAAAGTGCACCGGTATATATGTTTAATGCTCTAAATATCCATACTGGATTTAAACCTAGAGGGGGCGTGGCTTAAACTTGAATTTTTGAGGAAAGACTTGAGTGTGCAGGGGGGGTGAATTCTATCCTTGACCTCAGCTACATCACTCCATTTCATAACTGGCCTCACCAGTCATGAAGTGCTAACCCTGACCAGGCAGGTACTAAGGATGGACGCCTGAACATACGATCGGAAAGGATGGGGCGATACGGACTTAAAACTATATCGCGGTATTTTCGGGTATTTATTTGCGATAACGAGATCGGCGACGATATAAAACATAATAGCGTTCACCGCTGTTTTTAGCGATGAGTGACAGCTGTGATCTTGAGAGCCTCAGAAACACAAACGTCGATCCAGTTCCAGATTGTAGAGGTGCGGTAGCTCCTCGTTTAGCGATAAACTCTTCCTCGGCTTCACGGGTCGCACACAGAAAGACGCCATCGACGAGGCTTTATCGCTATTATTGCGGGAAGACTGACTCTTATTTTGGGATGAATTTCTACCAGTGCATCGCAAACGATAAGATATCGCCCCATCCCTAGCAGTTACTATGATGTGGGATTATTTTCCCATCCAGTTTCAATTAAAGTGAGATTTTTAATTGAGAGAATTCAGTCTTCCCCATACTGTTGCTTTTAATATATGCATTACCAATAGCACTTATTTTAATTTGTGTGTGTGTGTGTGTGTGTGTGTGTGTGGTATTCTGTCAGTTTTTACCCTAAACTGCAGAACACTGATCAAATGTGACATTGACCCACACGCCTTCTTAAGCGCTCAAAACCAAGGACGCACAGCTCTTATTGTTAGTAAAAAACCGCCCCAAGTCACCAACACAAAACTCACGCTACACACTAACACACGATATACACTCGCGCTGTCGAATTCCTTAAATAATGTATTCAAGTGGACTTTATTTAAAGGAAACTATGCATTCAAATATTAATCAGCATATGACTCTTTACATTAAAAAAAAAATGACTTAACTCGCAGTAATGTTTTCAAATGTATTATTTTTTATGTCATACAAAATAATTGTCATTATTTAAGACACTTTATATTCGATCCGATTGGTGAGGTTAATTTTTTTTCACTACGCTTTTATTCAATACTTTGTGTCAAGATAACAGCTCGGTGTCTTCTCCTATAATGCCTGGTGAGGGATCTGAGACCGTTCCTTCATACAGAATCTCTCCGGATCTTTCACATTTCGAGGTCCACGCTGGTGGACTCTCCTCTTCAGTTCACCCCACAGGTTTTCTATGGGGTTCAGGTCAGGGGACTGGGATGGTCATGGCAGGACCTTGATTTTGTGGTCAGTAAACCATTTTTGTGTTGATTTTGATGTATGTTTTGGATCATTGTCCTGCTGGAAGATCCAACCACGGCCCATTTTAATCTTTCTGTCAGATGCAGTCAGGTTTTCATTTAATATCTGTTGATATTTGTCCATGATGACATGTACCCTAACAAAATGTCCAGGTCCTTTGGCAGAAAAACAGCCCCAAAACATTAAAGAGACACCTCCATATTTAACCTGAGGTACTTTTCCATATGGCTACCTCTCTGTGTGCGCCAAAACCACCTCTGGTGTTTATTACCATAAAGCTCTATTTTTGTTTCATCCCACCATAGAACCCGATCCCATGTGAAGTTCCAGTAGTGTCTGGCAAATTGAAGTTTGTTTGTGGATGAGAGTAGAGGCTTTTTTCTTGAAACCCTTCCAAACAACGTGTGGTGATGTAGGTGACTTCAGATTGTAGTTTTGGAGACTTTCTGACCCCAAGATGCAACTAACTCCTGCAATTCTCCAACTGTGATCCTTGGAGATGTTTTGGCCACTCGAACCATCCTCTTCACAGTGCGTTGAGACGATATAGACACATGTCCAATTCCAGGTCGATTCATAACACTTCCAGTTGACTGGAACTTCTTAATTATTGCCCTGATGGTGGAAATGGGCATTTTCAATGCTTCTGCTATTTTCTTATAGACACGTCCCATTGTGTGAAGATCAACAACATTTTGCCGCACATCACAGCTGTATTCCTCGCTCTTACCCATTGTTATGAATGATTAAGGGAATTTGGCCTATGTGTTACCTCATATTTATACACCTGTGAAACAGGAAGTCATGGTCCAACAGTTTCCTGTTCCTAGTCACTCAAGCTGTACTAAAAAAAACCTTCAAATATATATTTTTCTTGGATAAACCCGTGTTGTGTTTGTAACTGTTTGACATCCATGACAGCAGAGTATTGCTGTGAATTATTATTATTTATTTTTTTATCAAAAGGTTAAAACAACCTAAATAAAGTCAATTTTTCACAGCTTTTCTTTGCTCATCTTTACCAAGGGTGCCAATATTAATGGAGGGCGCTGTATGTAGTAATGAGAGTGAGGAAGGGACTCACCAAAGGCTCCTCGGAGATTAAAGGGCTACATTTTGACAACACCAGGACAGACTGTTTCCTTAAAACACAACACATACACACACAACCTCGAACACTGTGACATGCACCATCTCGTACCATCTCTCTCTCACACACACACTCTTACACACACTCTCTCTCTCTCACACACACACTCTCACACACACTCTCTCTCTCTCTCTCACACACACACTCTCACACACACTCTCTCTCTCTCTCACACACACTCTCTCTCTCACACACACTCACTCTCTCTCTCTCACACACACTCTCTCTTACACTCAAACTCAATTCCCTCTCTCTCTCTCTCACACACACTCTCTCTCAATCACACACTCTCACAATCTCTCTCTCTCTCTCACACACACTCTCTCTCTCTCACACACTCACACTCTCTCTCTCTCACACAACTCTCTCTCAAACACACTCTCTCAAACTCTCACTCTCTCTCACACACATTCTCTCTCTCACACACACACATATATTTTCTCTCACACACAGTCTCACAATTTCTCTCTCACACACTCTCTCTCTCACAACACAGTCTCACACACTCTCTCTCTCTCTCAACACTCTCTCTCAACACACAGTCTCACACACACAACTCTCTCTCACATACTCTCTCTCTCACACACAGTCTCACACACTCTCTCTCTCTCTCTACACACACTCTCTCTCTCACACACACTCTTCTCTCACACAAAACTCTCTCTCTCACACACACCTCTCTCTCTCACAACTCTCTCTCTCTCACACACTCTCTCTCTCTCACACACACAACAAACTCACACACTCTCTCTCTCTCTCTCTCTCACACTACACTCTCTAATTTCTCTCACACTCTCTCTCTCTCACACACACAACTCTCTCTCTCACACACACACTTCTCTCTCTCACACATATACCTCTCTCTCTCACACACACTCTCACACACACACTCTCTCTCTCAACTCACACAACTCTCTCTCTCACACACTCTCAACACTCTCTCTCTCACACACACTCTCTCTCAACATATACTCTCACAACTCTCTCTCACACTCTCTCAACACACACCCTCTCTCTCTCACACACACACACACTCTCTCTCTCTCTCTCTCTCTCACACACACACACACACTCTCTCTCTCACACACACACACACTCACCCCCGTAGTCTTCCTGTTTGTCTGCCCAAGCTGGTCATTTACTCTGGCCCGTGCAGGGAGGGGATAATCGGGAGGAGGAGAGACGGAGTGGCCGAGCAGAAAGTGCGCACTCCGAGTTGGGATTGATTTACTTCATTAACCGAGATTACCAAGTTTAACTTACAAACCAGAGGTCAAAATTTCTCATTAAGGAGGGGAGCGCGGAGCACCGCGGGGCGACTGGACCGCTCTTATTACCGACTACACATTTCAATCTGTCTTTGATGTTCTGTGTTTTTGCCTCCGTCCCTCCCTCTCTCCGTTTCTCGCTCTCTCGCTTTCTCTATTTTTTTGGCAGAGAGGTTGATTTTAATTGTAGCTATAGAACAGAGCCTGCTTTGCCTGGAAGGCTGCCTCCATGTCCACGGCGAGAGAAGCTTTAGTGGTATTGGGTGCTGTCCATAGCCTCAGGCTCATTTTAATGGCTCCCTCCCTCCCTCCCTACATTCCCTGCTCAAATTGTTTTCCACATGATTCCTGTTAATTTAGCTGCAGGAAAGGGCATCGGTTTTCCTTGTACTTTCCCTCTCCCTCTCTCTCTCTCTCTCACTCTCTCTCTCGCTCGCTCTCGTTCCTTCCTTCCCTGATTCACCTTCCCTCTCTTTTTTTGTGCATACCATTCTATTTCCTGTTTTTTTAAGCCCTTAAAATAAATTCATACAAGGGAAAAAATGAGTTTTTATTCCCTTGTCTGTTCATTTTCCTGAGGTGCATTCGGTTTCAGCCGGTTCTGTTCCAAACAGCTGGATACACTCTCTCTCTCTCTCTCTCTCTCACTCTCTCTCTCTCGCTCTAGGCCTCTAGACACTTTTTTTTTGACAGCAAGTTCTGTTCCAAACATTTCTGACCACCTCGCTGACACTCTCCCCCGGTTTTTCCGTCAGCCGGTTGTGTTCCAAGCGCTTGCAAACTCATTTTGCACATTTGCCGTCTCACGTCCATGTCCAACGGTTGTGTTCCAAATGCCCGTGCAAACACGTTCCTAACCACCACGCTCGAACATGCTTTCTTACTTCCTTGTCCACCGGTTGTGTTCCAAATGCCTAATCGCATCATTCACACTCATTTTCTTACTCCAGTGTTGGCCGGCTGTGTTCCAAATGCCTGGAATAAAATAAAAAAAACCCACACATTTCTGACCGCTCCTTGACACGCTCGCTTTCTCACATTTTTGTCAGCCAAACATCTCGGACCACCTCGGTGCCACATTCGGTTAGTTTTCCGTCAGCCGGTTGTGTTCCAAATGCCTGTAAACACATTTAGTGCTCTCTACACTTGTAGTTTCATGGTGGTTTTCCAAATGTCATAAAACACTCGCAAATGCTTTCAGCTGACGGTGTTCCAAACATATCTTAACCTCTTCACTTGCACTTCCTGTCTAACTTCTGGGTCAACTGGTTGTGTTCCAAATTCCCGATAAACACTTTTGACCACTTCACCTGCGTTCTACTTGTGACCACTAAATTGCTGTACACTTGCTCACTCACTTGAGTCAGCCGGCGTGGAAACAAACATTATGAAGCACCCTGGGGGAAAAAAAAAACCTTGCTAACTCGAACGCTCTCGTTCTCACGTCTGTGTTGGGGGGGTTGTGTTCCAAACGTCTCTGACCCCGCTACACTTACACTTTTCAGCTATCTCCCATCTATTCCTTTAAACGCTTGTTCCTTCACTGACCCACGCGAACGATTTCCCTTCTGTGATCGTGGCAGTGATCCGAACGCCCGAGAAATCACTTTACTGCCATGCGCTTACGACCGGTCGTGTTCCAAATGCCAAAATAGTGCACTTCACTTTCACTCATTCTCAAAGCAAATTATGGCCAATTATCTCCCGGCGTGATGTGGACATCTGCGTGCGCTGCTCGGAGTGAAGTGCGCAGGGATCGAGTGGCGTTTTGAACACTTCACTTTGAGCACCACTGCAACTCTCTCTGATGCAGTGAGAAGAAAAATGGATACTTTATTTCTCCTCCCAGTGTGTCTGTAGTGCACTTAGTGTGTGTGTGTGTGTGTGGGTGTGTGTGTGTGTGTGTGTGAGAAAAGAGTTAATGTGGCCCTTGACTTTGACTAAAACTAAGAACTCTCTTGCTTTCTCTCTCTCTTTCTCTCTCTCTCACACACACACACACACACTCTCTCTCGCTCACTCTTTCTCTCACTCTCTCTCACACACACACATTCTCTCTCTCTCTCTCTCTCTCTCCCTCCCTCTCTCTCACCCCTAATCCAGTCTTGCAGTGCTGTAAGGCCCCTTTGTTCCTGTTCTCAGATGACTGTGGATGGAGAGACACACACACTCAGGCTATCACTTACAGCCCTGTGGGCACACACACACACACACACACACACACACACACACACAGCGCTTGTCTGAGGGGTGTTTGTGGGGGTGAAGTTTTCATCAACATCTCTCCTTCTCTCTCTCTCTCTCTCTCTCTCTCTCTCA